>PVIY010015156.1:0-54587 GCA_004026745.1 Myrmecophaga tridactyla | reverse complement strand
TATCTGTTCTTTGACCTTCAGTTCAGCTTTTTCTGGGCTTCTAGCTTAAGTTTTGTTTAACAGAGGGTAATTTTTCAGTTCTTGTTTTCTTGTTTCTTGTCGTGTTTGTAAGGTGCCTTTTCCCTCCCCACCCTTAGGAGGGTCTACATAGGTATTACTGACACCAGCCGGATTTTCCCGGACTAAGCTGGCCTCCTACAAGGGGGAAGGAGCCACCTGTGTTAGTTTTCCCTGAGGGTGAGACCCGGCAGGTTGAAAGACTTTCCTGTGAAGTCTCTGGGCTCTGTTTTTCTTATCCTGCCCAGTAGGTGGCGCTTGTCTGCCTGCGGGTCCCACCAGCAAAAGATTTTGTGGCTCCTTTAACTTTGGAAGGCTCTCCCTGCTGGGGGCATGGTCGAGACAGAGGAGAGGTTGTAGGCTGGTTTTAATGGCTTCAATTTGCGAAGCCCTGGGGTCTGAGTTCCTTGAGAGAGGGATTCCACCTAAGTTGGGCTTCACCCCTCCCCTGGGGAAGGCTCATGTGGGAGACAGCCCTGAAAGCAGTCTGTTTCTGCCTATGCGTGGGGCAGTTGCAGCCTGAGAAGTCCCGCCGCTGAATCCAGAGGCTGCCAAGTCTCCGTAGTAACAGCCGCGAAAACCCCCGTTTTGTCCCCTTTCCTCTTTTTCGGTTAGCCCAATAAGCGACTTCTGACTTGCCCGGTTTCGCGTGAGCTGGGGGCCTATTTTTGGTAATCAGAATTTGTTTATTAATGCCGCAATTGGCGCTTGGTTGGACTCAGTCCCCACTACTCTTTCCTTTCCCTCCAAGAAGCCGACTATGGGGGAGGGGCGCCGGGTGCCGGCCGCCGCGGCTTTGGGGAACTCACAGATCCGAAGAGTTTCCGTCGGTCTAGCTGCTCCAGACCTGGGCGTGCTGTGTTTCCTGTCACTATCGTGGTTCCGGGAGCTGTTCTGTACTGTTTCTGGTTATCTAGTAGTTGTTCTGGAGGACGAACTAAAACGCGCACATTGCTAAGCCGCCATCTTGGCCCCCTCCTTAGAGTTTTTTGTTTTTTTTTTATGGTGAGCCTTTCCCATCTGCAGAACTAAAACAGTCAGACCAAAGCACATTCTTAAAAAATCAAGGCAGGTAATCCACACCTTGACCCTGTAGCATCTGGACGTCCATCTCAAGGGTACTAAAAACGCTCTGCAGAAGAATCAGAATATTAACCAGAGCTGACTATCCATGTGTCAGCGACTTGAGATTTAGCTCCCATCTGTCAAAATAAACCCATGAGGCCTGAAAAAAAATGGAGCTGATTTTTTAAGTCTGATTGAGTCTTAAGAGGGTAAAAATTTAAGACCATGTGAAAATGTATATTTCTGAGGGACTGGCTATAGAAAAGAGAGAAAACTGTCCATTTTGCCAAGAAGACTGGAGGGACAAAAGAAGGAGAGTCTACCTCATACCTGTGATGGGTCTGTGACCCGCAGTGTCACTACATCCTCACTCGTATACTTGATAAACAGATGGTTTTCATCCAAAAGTTGCATTTTCCACATGCGCAGCTGACGCAGTTGGTCAAAATACTGGAAGAAGCGCCTCTTGGCCATCGCGCTACCATCCTGTTCTGCCCGACGCCACAAGTATACCAGCAGCCGATGTTTCAGGGAATTGATGAAAGGATCCCTAAAGGGATTGGCCATGCCAGTCTGACTGTCCCGCTGTACCTCAGGAAAAACTGCTGACACAGTCAGCAGGTCATCCTCATAGCAGAAGCGGCCAATAGTCCGCACATCGATGAAAGTGCCTTCGGGAGTCACCTGGAACACGTGGATGGTCTGCTGCTGCACTGACAAGATGGCCAGGATGTTCTTGTACAAGTACAGCCCTTGGTTGTGTGACAGAACCACTTTGTCACACTTGAAAGTACGAGTATCACATAAGCGGCCAGTGTGAAGGTCAATGATATGGAGGGAATAGTCCTCTAGAGGGGATCGTGGGTTGGGAGTCACTGACTCACTGTTCCGATAGACCTCATAGAAAGGAGGGTGAGGCTCATCCGGGAGGTAGGCAGCAGAGCCCACGATGACACAGCGGCAGTCGTCAGTGAAGAGGCTGCACTCCCGGTTCAGGTGCTCACCGTTTGCCGCCACGTTGGTAATGTGCAGCAAGACAAAAAAGCGCTCAAAGAGCCGGCCTCGGATGTTGACTGACCGCTGGTCATTGCCATTGGACAGGATCTCCCCCTCATATCCCTGGAGTAGGTCCTCTGCTGCCTGGCAGCCCTGGTATTCATAGATTTCGAGAGAGGTCTGGTCTGAAGAAAAAGCAATAAAGTAGCGCCCATCAGGTGAGAATTTACGTAAGAAACAAGGAGGCTTCTCAACATTGACGACCGTGAAGTTGGGGAAGACATTCTGGTGGAACACTCGGACCTGATGCCAATGGGTACCTGCCTTGCCTGAACTGATCCGCCGGCGTTCCAAGCGATGAATGACATTTTGGTTTTGGATTCTTCGAGGTTTGATGGTGGAAACATGATGATCCATTATCACATCCCTGAATGGAAAAGTAATACAGAGGTCAAGAAAACAAAATTTACCAAAATATAAATATATGTGAGTCGAACAGAATTCCCTCCTTATATCCTGGACCTAGGAGCTCCCGAGGTAATAGTGACCAGCATTTTCCTTCCCAGATTAGAGCTAGGAAATAGTCCTGACAATTCTGACTCTAAACAGTCTGAGGGAAGGACCTGGTTCACTACAAATACCTTCCAGGCATACTTGGCTGTTCGTAAATGTTCAATAGGATAAACCTACAATTGCATCAAACTTCAGTGAATAAGAATCACATTAAATTTGCATTCATTCAAAAAAGATTTATTGGATCTTTATTCTATGGCATTTATTTTAAGGCTTCACTTACATTTAATGAAAAATGTTTAAGTTATAAAGCTGTTGCTGGGTTAAATGGAGTGAGCAAACTCCATCCTATCTCTCTGACTGAATGCAGCAATAAAACCTAGACAGGGGCGGGCCACGGTGGCTCAGCAGGCAAGAATGCTCGCCTGCCATGCCAGAGGACCCGGGTTCGATTCCCGGTGCCTGCCCATGTTAAAAAAAAAAAAACCTAGACAGAATGCATGGAACAAAGAAAAGTAAATAGTATCAGGAGAAATGGAAAGTACCACAGAACCAACAGTGAGTTAACCATTTTCCCCTTCTACCCTCCCACTGCCTGCATACTTACAGAGGTGCCTGGTAGTGCAAGATAACTAAAGTTCCTGGCCAGAGGATTTAAAGGAGAGCCCCCAAGCATCCTGGAGAAACTGGGAAGATTGCAGAGACAGACGAGCGCAAGACAATGATTACATAAAGTTGTTTATGAATTCCTGGCTGTGAGCTGCATACATGTAGATCTCACACTTTGACACCTGAACTAATAAAGAGGTCACTACCCAGGTCTCAGACTGGCCACTGGGTGTTACATACAGTAACAGATTCAAATAGCACCCATTTGAAAACTGATCTGACATTGGAACCACAGGCTATCAAAAGAGGACTGCAACTTGAAACCCGAAGCTAATTAAGACAATTGTCTGCGAAACCAAAAATTATCAACATTCCCCACACGATTTAGACAAGGCTTGGAGTCTCATAACATAATATTAAAAATGTCCAGGACACTATCTTAGTTTCCTCGTTACTAAAGCAAATACCATGCAATGAGTTGGCTTAAACATTGGGAATTTATTGGCTCATAGTTTTGAGGCTAGAAGAACTCCAAATCAAGCATCAAGGTGATGCTTTTTCTCCCAAAAACTGGTGTCCTGGAGCTGGGCTGCAGATGATCCTTGGTCCTGAGCTCCTCTGTCACATGGGAGTCTCTCCCGGGCTCTCCTTCTTCCAGGTTCCAATGACTTTCACCTTCTGGCTTGGCTTTTTTTTTTTTCTCTCTCTCTCTCTGTGACCTTCCCTATAAAGCCTTCAGTAATGGGATTAAGACCCATTGGGGGCTATATCTTATCTGAAGTAACCTCATCAGAAGGTCCCATTTACAAGGGTTCATTATCCACAGGAATGGATTAAGTTTAAGAACATGTTTTTTTGGAGTACAAAGCTCCAAACTACCACATCGTCTAAAATTACTGGCATCATGTGTACCAGGAAAAATCTCAACTTGGAAAAGACAATCAACAGACACCGATGTCGAGATGCCATCAATGTTGGAATTATCTGACAAAGATTTTAAAGTAGCTATTATAAAAATGTCCCAGTAAACAATCACAGAAACTCTTGAAACAAATGGGAAAATAGAAAGTTTCAACAAAGAAACAGAAGATATAAAAAAAGAACCAGACAGAAATTTTAGAGCTGAAAAACAATAACCAAAATAAAAAATAAAACAGCTCACTATGTGAGATCAACAGCAGAATGGAATCAACAGAGGAACAGTGTTTTTTCACTCTTCTATTCCTTTTGCTATCTTGAAGAAAGATTAATAAAAATTATCCAATCTGAATAAAGAGAGGAAAAAAGATTGGGGTAAAAAAAATCAGCAGTCTCAAGGACCTATGAGAAAATAATAAGGTTTAAACATTCATGTTATGAGAGTCCCAGAAGCAGAGAAGAAAATGTGCAATGCTAAAAAATTTGAAAAAATAATAGCTGAAAATTTCCCAAATGTGGCAAAACTCAGAAACCCCAGATTCAAAAAGTTCAAAGAATCTCAAATACAATAAACCCAAAGAAATTCATGTCTAGACACATCAGAATCAAACTGCAGAAAACTAAATGACAAAGTAAAAATCCTGGAAGCAATTAGATTAGAAACAATGCATTAGCTATAGGGAACAACAATTGACATTCCCATCAAAAATGAAAAATAAAAATAAATTTTATTTAAAAAATTTTTATCAGAAACCAGAGGTCAGAAAGAAGTAGAACAATATTTTTAAAATGCTGAAAGATTTTAAAGAACTGTGAACCTACAATTGAGCAAAAACATACTTCAGGAAAGAGGCAAAGACATTCTCAAATGAAGAAAATGAAGCAAATTCATTGCCAGCCATAACTGTTCTAAAGAAGAGCTAAAAGAAGTTCTTCAGACAGAAGAGAAATGACATCAGAAGGAAAGGTGGAACACCACAAATCAAGGAAGAACAGTGCAAATGGTAAATATCTGGGAGCATATAATAGAGAACTTTTCTCTTGAGTTCTTTAAAATATGTTTGAATTGAAAGCAAAAACTTTAACACTGTTTGATGAGGTTTTCCATATATGTAGATAAAGTACATAAACAACTGTTTTTTAAAGAGGTGAGGTTAAAGGGACCCATAGAGTGGTGAGGTTTCTGCATTCCATTTGAAGTAGTAAAAGACTGATCCTAAATAAACTGTGAAAAGTTAAGTATGTATATACTACTAGAGCAAACACTAGAAAAAAAAAACCACAGTAAATTGAATAGAACACTAACAAATGTCCAAAAGAAAGCAGAAAAATAGAAAAAGCAATAAAAGAGTGCAAAAATAGAAAACAAATAATAAAACAGCAGCCTGAATCCAAAATATCAACTAGTACATTAAATGCAAATGGTCTAAATACATTAATTAAAAGATGGAAAATGTCAGAATGGACTTTTAAAAATGACCCGAGGGGGCAAGCCATGGTGGGTCAGCAGGCAGAGGTCTCGCCTGCCATGCCGGAGACCTGGGTTCGATTCCTGGTGCCTGCCCAAGCCAAAAAAAAGAAGACCCAATCATATGCCGTTAACAAGAAATTGACTTGACTATAATGATAAAGGTAGATTAAAAGTAAAAGAATGGAGAAAGGTACTATCACGCAACATTAATGAAAGAAAGCTGGAATAGCTACAATAATAGCAGACAAAGATTTCAGACCAAAAAAAATTATCAGAGATAAAGAGGGTAAAAGGAAAAGATAGCTCCAAGTTTTGTTGTGTTCAACTAAAAAAGTTATGATCCAACAAAGAAAAACACAGAATTTTAAAAGAATAATCATTTCGAGAGTCAGAGATGGATCGTTTTGTATTTCTTAAGCCTTATAGTTAGCCGGTAATCTCATTAGGCGAGTGTAGATTAATTTCATAATGATGATAGTATATTCATCAAGAAGACGTAACAATCTTAAATGTATAGGCACCAAGAAGAAAGTTTCATAATACAAAAAGAAAAACCTGACAAACTAAAAAAAGAAATAGACACAATTGTAGTCAGAGACTTTAGCAGTCCTCTTAGTGAGAGAAGCAGATGGCAGAAAGCCAGCAAGGACAGAGAACTGAGAATAACACCATTAAACAATTGGCTCTAATTAACATTTATAGAACATTCCACCCAACAACAGCAGAATACACGTTATTTTCAAGTGCGCATGAAACATTCACTAAAATAGACCATATCCTAGGTAACAAAATAAAACTTAAGCAAGAAGCTGTTGACACAAAACTTTTGAAAATGTAAAGCACTGGATTCTTTTTGTTTAGAAAGAAAGTAAAGGAGGATCAGTGAATATCAGTTACTGTAAAATTCAGTTTAATCTACACTTGATTCTGTAATTTTTTTAATCATAAAATCGAATTTCTAAGTGTATTTACCAAAAGAGGCAATGAGCTTTTCTATAAAATATCAACAGTTCCAAAGACAACTGAAGTTGACTTTTAACCTTGAGATTATGCCTGTTTGTAATATGGAATCATAATCATCAAAACAATTATTGCAGAAAACTGTGACTGTTCACTCAGTGCTGTTTATTGATCATCCTCTAAAAATAACCTCACGGATATAACTCCAGCTAAATAAAAGTACAAATTCTTTCAGAATTAAGAACACTTCTAAAGATATTTCTCTTTAAAAATAATTTTACACATAAAATGTCTAATGGATTAATTTTTAAACCCATGAAGAATTCAAAACTCCCTAGACACTGGGAATACAGAGATGAACAAGACAATCCTTAGGGGGCCTCATGTTCTTGATAGGAAACTGACAAGTAAACGACAACAACAAAAAGTATGCTAGGAAGTGATAAACACTATAATTAAAGAATACACAGTGTTATGGAAACAGAGTGACAGGAGAAATTGTTTGCCTGAAGTAGAAGACATCATGGTCTTCTAACTCTCCAACTTCATCATGCTCCTTCTTTACTATATTTCTTCTACGAGACTAATCTTTTTAACCACTAAATAAACTTGCTTCTCTCTCAAGGCCTTTGTACTAGCTGTCCTTTCCTCACATCTTCAAAGAGCTGCTTCTGTTTCATCAATCAAGTCAGCTAAAAATAGAAGTCTTCAGAGGTTTTCTCTGGCCACTCTAGCTAAAGTAGTGCCTTTCTCCATCCACAATCTATCCTTTTCCTTATCTTTCCTTCAAATACCTTATCACTTTCTGAAATTATGTTATTTATTTGCTTACTTTCATTAGTATCTGTCTCCTCATACCAAGAGCAAGGACCTTGTGTAATTCCTTGGAGTATCCTCAGTACCTTAGACAGTGCCTGAGGAATACTATGTGCTCACCAATATGTTATATAAATGACTGAGGCGACATCTGACATGTGCCTTGAAAGATAAAAAAATTCACCAGGCAATGAGGAATATTTAAGAAAGAAAGTAGAGTGGATATAAAAGAATGAACACTTAAAAAGAGAATGGCGTGGCACATTAGGGAAACAGAATAGTTCCAAGGTGGTAGAGCACAGAAGCACAGAGGGAATGATGAGAGAGAGGCTTAGAAGAGAGGAGTGGAATTATATTGTAAACAATTTGCATGCCACACCATGCAAGCTATTATGGGTTTTGAGCAGGGGAGTGACAAGATCTATTTTAGAAATAAAAACATATACATAATGAGGTATTTTTGTATATTCTATCTCCTTCCAAAAGGGATCCGATAAAACCTTCTATAAATGTATATAATATCTAGTCAAATAAAAAATATACATACCTCTACGGCTGAACAAATCAAATTTATCCAGCTGCCAGTCACAACCCATTAATGGGGTCTTGAAATCAATTTAGTGTATATACTGACATCCTAAAAACTTAAAATAAAAACACACAAAAATAAAAAACACAAAACTATCACACATAGTAAGGTTAAACACTATTTTGTGAAACTTTCATTTCAATTATATATATTTTTATATAAATTTATTATATATTTATAAAAAAATATATGCATTGGGTAACGATATAAAAAATATTTCCTACTGATCTAGACTAGAGCAAGGATATACAAACTACTGCTCTCAGACCAAAACTAACCCACCTGTCTGTTTTTGTAAATAAAGTTTTATTTAAACACAAACACACCCATTCATTTATATATTGTTTATGGCTGCTTTTGCCCTACAAAGGCAGAACTGAGCAGCTGTAACAGAGAGAATATGGCCCATAAAGCCAAACATATTAATTATCTGACCCTTTACAGGAAAAGTTTGCAGACCCTTGATATTGAGCAGCGGACTCTCAACTCTGGGCATCTCTGGTTGTCATACCCGCGGGGGAGTGGGTGCTATCAGCATCTAGCAGGCAGAGACCAGGGATGCTGCTAAACACCCTGCAGTTAACAGGGCAGCCCTTTTCAACTAAAGAATTACCTGGCGTAAAATGTCAACAGTGCCAAGGTTGAGAAACACTGACCTGGAGAAATGCCTGTGTTTATATATATAACAGAAGACATATACAAGAACCATAAGCAGAACCATTAGCAACAGTAAAAACCGACAACACCCCAAATGCCCATCAACAGTACACTGGATAAATTAATTGAGGCACATTAGGCAGTGGAATCCTATGAAGCAACGAATCAATGAACTAGAGGTACACATAACAACATGGATGAATCTCAGAGCACGATGTTGAATGAAGAAAGCAAGCTGCAGAATATACACAGTGTGATTCCATTTATAGTTTAAGGACACAAATATATACGGTAAACGATTAAAAAAATCAAGGAATCACAAATAAAATTCAGAAAAGTGGTTGCCTCTGAGAAAGAAAGAAACGGTATAGGAGTTGGGAGAGAAACACTAGGAACCCCAAAGGCAACTTTTTCACTTAAACTGGCATTCATTGAGCTGTTCTTTAAATGCTTTTTTTTTTTAGTATTATTTCCCACTTATTCGGAATTCAATTAAAACAATTAGAAAACAAATACTGTGAAGGGAAAACAAAGGTGGGCCAATAATAAGATGAAGCCACAGGTACACAAAAATGCATTCCATGACCTACAGAACTACCAAGCTTCAAATTTGGCTCTGATTTTCCCAGCAACAAGATAAAGAGAAATATATAATCAGTTATAGAATTTACACTGCCAGTAAAATAAAAACTTAATAGCTGCACAGCTTTTCCCAGAACTGCAGCGTAAAAGAAATCTCTCTGATAAGTTTTTCTCAAAGGTTTTTGGCATGATGAAGTGAGTAATATTCTCCACAACATGCAACAATAAATAAAACATCGAATTTCACACAAATACTCCTTTTAACAGCAGCATTGTTGATGTGGCTATTTTAATGCAGCCTAAATCTTAATTCTTAAGATTTCAGCATTTTAAAATGGCAAGAAATATGCAAAACAACCTCACTCGATTCCTGCTTGGGACACCTCTGGCAGGTGTCCTTTTTCTGCCAAGGTAGGATGGACACTGCAGAGAGGAAGAGCAGGATGGGATGAGAGATGTGAGGCCCAGGAACAGGACAAGGAATGGGCATTAGGAACCACCTAGCAGACTATGCCCATATAAATAAGAGTCTGATAAAATTCACTACACTGTTCAACTCAGAAAAGACCACCAGTCATTTTAAGCAAAGTACAAGGTATTCTATGAAAATTGGGGTTCATATAGAATAGACCCACCTTAAGTTCTCTCATTTTAGTTTTAAGGTAAAGATGCCAGTACTAGGACAGGGACAAAAACCTGTTAGTCTTGGCTTCAGATAACACAAGATATCCTGACTTTTCTAACACTTCTATCAGAACTCTCAGTGATAAACATACATCATATATATTTTTACATACATTGTATTTTATATCATACAATTATTGTTAGGAACATGGAATTTTAAAAAGACTCTTTAATCTGTGCTGGGGTTTTTAATTATAAAATTAGTAATGCTCATAAAAACTTAAACCATATAGAAAAAAACATATAAAACATCAAATTAGAGTGGGAATTATAAACAAAGGGAGTAAAAGCTCACAATCTTCTTCCCAAAAGCTGCCCCAGTTTCCCTATTCGAGTGACGGGCACAGCCATTCGTCTGATAACATGAACCAGAAAAACTGGGAGTCTTCCTTAATACTATGTCTCTTTCACCCAGCCCTGTATCCATTATTTTTACATCCTAAAAAGTTTTCTAAGGCATTAACTTTTTTCTCTCCTGATGTACCAGCACCTGTATCTAAAATTTTATAGTATCATCCCTCGATTACTGCAACAGCATCCTAACTGGCCTCCCAGAATTCACCCTTGTCTATCTCCAATCTGTTCTTCATTTGTCAGAGTGATCTTTTCAAAAGGCATATCTGATCATGTCCTTCCCCTTCAGGATTCAAACAAGTCTGTAATCTTCTCATTGCTCTTAGCGATAAGGATCAAAATCCTTAACATGGCCAAGCAGGCGCTCAAAGGTCTCACATCTCCCTGCCTCACAAGCCTCATCTTTTCTCATTATCTCTAACCATTTCTTCAACAGGTGTCACACCTCCTTCCTCGGACCTTAGCACTTGCTCAATCTGGAAAGCTTTTCTCACTTTGCTGACTAACTCCTTTTTCAGACATCAGCTCAATCATTTCCTCAGGGAAGTCTTCCTTGAACTCCCCACTAGATAAAATCACAATATACTAGTCACATCTCTCCTTCCTAGCACTTACACTTGCAACTTTGTCTCTGTATTGTACTTACACACCTACCATCCTTACTACAGGGTGAGCTCCCAAGAACCAGTAGACAAACATATTCCATATCCCCATCACAGTGCGTGACACACCATAAGCTTCTCTTCCTGAACACTGGCCATACCTCATGCCAAGTTCTTTGCCAACTCAGGCATCCACCAGGGCTGGTCCCTCTGCCTGGAAGGTACTTCCCCTGGCCCGTCATAGCTCCTCAAGTTGCACCTTTAAGTGTCACGTCCTTCAGAAAGTCTCCCCTGAGCACCCTGCCTAAAACAGGACTCCCACAGTAATGGTTATAATTTGTATTTATGCTTTCGCTTGCATGACAATGTGTTTGATGTGACTCCCCCCACTAAACGATACTCTCCAGGCAGGCAGTAATCATGTCTGCTTTGGCCACCACGGTATTCTCAGGTCCTAGCACTGAGACTGGAACATAGTGGGCGTTCCATACGTTATTTATGGAACTATTAAGAGACCCTTAGCCGGGTAACTAACTCACTTTCTAGTTCTAACCAAGTCCTTTACCCTTGTTAGGTCTTAGTTTCCCCAAAGGGGCAGGTGCACATATTTCTCGGTTCCCTGTGACTGCTTTCAAAATGCGAGAGGGATGCCACGGGGCGGGCAAACAAGCTCAAGGGGGCGCCCCCGGAAAGAAATGTCCGGGGCGGGGCCTCAATGGGAAGAGAATTCTGAGGTAGAGCGAAGAACGCGGGACCTCGGCGTCCTGAGGGGAGGGGGCGGCCCCGTGGCGGTGACCGAGGAGGCCGGATGAGTTTGGAGGCTGGGCCGAGGAAGGGGGAGTCCTCACCTGTCAGGTCTGGGCTCAAAGGGCCGGGGCGAGAGGGCCCCGGGCCTGCTCGGTGCGCGCCTCCCCCGGCCCCGCCCCCGCCATGCCTCCGGACCCCGGCAGCCGCGGCCGCAGCGCCCGCTTCCGCTAGCCACCGGAAGTTTGCGGCGCCGAGAGCGGAAGTGAGGGCGAGCGCCGCGCCGGGCGGCTGGCACGAGAGGCTGCACAGCGCACCCTGGTGCCCGGAGGGCGGAGTCGCAAAAGCCGGGCGGCAGCCGGGGGAGATTTTTCCCTGGGGCGGCAGCTCAGTTACGTGTGCAGTCTCCTGTTTGCAAAAACAGAAATAAAAATAATTTTTTCATCTCTTGATTGCACCATTTCAGGAGCAGAGAAACCGTCTTCTCCGGGACGGGGAGCTCCCGCGGATCCGGCTGTACCTAGCGTCTCTGACGCCCAGGGCCCAGCACTGGTGGTGCTCATACAGTGGGCGCGCAGCAGGCGCTTCTTGCACTGAATTAGCTGTCCATAACCCTTACTTGACTCTTACCTAGTTTTCTCATTCAACCTTACAAGCAGCGTTTGCACCCGTTGTTTCCTCTCTCTAGAACAACCTGTCTCCAGATTTTCCCGCGTCTGCCCCATTCAGGTGTCAGGCAATGGTCTCCTCTTCAGAGGCCTTCCTTGACCGCCATCATACAGAACACTCATCACTAGCTGATGTTATTTAAAAATTTTTTTCTTTGTTCTATTCCTACTCCCCACCCACCCCACTCCCCACCCCAAATGTAAGCTCTGGGAGAGCGAGTGTCTTGTCTGGTTCGCTGTTCTATCTTCGCCTTGGAAGGACAGGTTTTCAGTAAAAGATTCCACGAATGGATGGATGGCTCTGCCCTCAGGATTCATGGCAAATCTCTGAGGAAGGGATGTTTATTGGCTTTTACAGGAGAAGCAACGGAGGCTCAAGGAGGGTAGGTGACTTGGAGATGCAGGGTGGTAAGGAAGAGTTTGCCTTCCTCATCCAGTCTCTCCAGGTCCGAGGTGAGTGCCTCAGTGTTCAGCCTCATAGACTCCATTTCCTCTTCTGGGAAAAGAAGACTGTACCTGTTTTTGCAAGGTTATTGGAATAATTAGAGGCATTGTGTGTAAAGGGCCAGGCACAGGCCCAGGCATGTAGTAGATGCTCAGTAAATTGTTATTATTGTGATTGGCCTGGGAAATCGAGGGGGACATGGCCTGTGCAAGCTCACCCAGGTAACAAGAGGCAGGGGACTTCCAGGTCCCTTTTTGTAAGGTCTCACCTCAGGGTTCAAATTCTGATTCCTCCCCCCGGGTTCCTGCCTGCCTTGAGGCAGTTCACTCACTCTCTCCAGGGTAGTTTTCTGACACTTACAAGTTGGTCAGTGTTCTGACGTGGTTACTGGGGAGGTCAGAGGGGGGATGTAACCTAAACTGTCAAATGGAAATGTCTGAGGCCTTCTACCCTGCCTCTGGTCCGAGGTACCAGTTGTTGAAGAATGCCCAGTGCAATATTATTCCTGCGTGGAGGAATAATATCCCAGCAAGAGAGAGAAAGAAGCTCAAGAAGGAGCTCTACATTGCAGATTGTCCCTGGTTCTGCAACTGGGGTGCTGTGTGGAGAAGCACACTGCCATCAGACGCTCCTCTTCTGGCTTCAACCCCTCCAGCCTGCCATCATCCTTGCCATACCTGCCCACCTGGAGGAGGCAGGACTCTCTCTGAGCTTCCCCTGATTTCTTCCTGGGCAACCTGCTCTACTGAGAATTGTGGTTTAGACCAAAACCTGTCTAGGAGATGGAATATTGGGTTCATTGCACTTTTCCCTTACTTTTGTACATGTTTGAAGTTTATCAAAACAAAGAAGCAGCTTGTATATCTCTTTACTGATGAGCTTACCCTCAAACTGACTTCTAAGAAGGGAGAGCAATGAAGAGAAATCCTTCCCCTGGAATGCAGGTCCATACTGCCCTGTCCCCAGATGCCACTCCACGGGGATAACAGGAGAATGGGGGCCTGGTGACTCTTGGCTTGTAAGTTTTCCCCCAAAAGCCCATTCCTCAAGTGGGGAGGGCCATTTGGAATCAGACTTTTGTCCTGTTGTGTCTCTAATACTTCCTACCTACAAATTACTTAACCTATCTTTACCTCTGTCTCCCCGTCTGTAAAATGGGGATAATAATAGTAGTACCTACATCATAGGGTCAGGGGGAAATAAAATTAGTTATTGCATATTGCATATAAAATTCCCAGCACTCTGCCTGGCATATATTAAAGCCCTCAATAAATGTTCACCCTCATTAATTTGACTCTTATCATGCTGGGCCATCTTATCTTGTCATCTCATTGGGTTGTCCTAGCCATGTGGCTGTGAGTCCCTTGAAAATGAGAACTATATTTCATATCCCCATGCTCATGCCTCAGGCTGACCCACTACATTCTCTGTGAATATCAGCACCATCCCTACATTCCTGCCTGTGAGTTGTGTGGCCTTGGCAAGTCATTTTTCTCTGCCTGATTTCTCATCTGTGAAATGGGCACAGTGAAGAGTTAGAGTGTGAGTAAGCTGTTGCGTTTGGAAAAAGATGTAATTTTTTTACAAGAATTTTTAAATTAAATGAACCATATAGGAACACATTTAGATACAATTGTAATTACAAAAAAAACTTTTTTAAAAGTGTCAATAATATAGAAATACAGTAAAAAGTGGAACACACTGCTGGTAATTAATTACATGTGTAGGCCTCTAGGCGGTTTCTATGTTTACCTATATGCCCCTCCAGGCATCTATAAACGGAAATGGATACTGCGCTACATAGTGTTTCAAACTTGCCTTCTTCATTCATTCCTGTGTTTTGGAGACTGGTGCCCCCACATAGAGACCTAGCTGGTGCACATTATTCCATGGGTTATTTAAACATTCCCCTCTTTATGGGCATGTTGTGGGTTGAGTGGTTGTCCCTAAAAGTGTATACCCGTGTTTTAACCTCCAGAAACTGTGAAGGTGCCCTTATTTGGGAACAGGGTCTCTGCAGATGTTATTAAGTTAAGGATGTTGGCATGCAGTGATCCTGCGTTAGGGTAGAGCCTAAATCCAGTGACAACGTCCTTGCAAGAGAAAGGCACAATGCAAACAGTGAACCCGAATGCCAACTGCAGCTAATAAGATAATTATAATAATATCGTGTTGTCAGCCGTAACGAAGGTGGACACTGATGCAAAATGTTAATAATTAGGGGGAAGGAGAAAGGCAGAGGGAGACTGACTTTGTGCAGAGACGCTGTGTAATGACCCATGTGAAAGCAGAGGCAAAGAATGGAGAGATGCAGCCTCAGCCAAGGAGTGCCTGGAGCACCAGAAGCTGCAAGAGGCCAGGAAGCCTTTTCCCTCCCACCCTCAGAGGGAGCAGGGCTCTGCCAGCACCTTGATTCTAAACTTCCGGCCCCCAGAACTGTGAGAGATGAAATGAGTGTTGTTTAAAACCTCCAGGTTTATGGTAATCTGCTACAGCAGCCCTAGGAAACTAAGACAGGGCATTTAGGCTTTCCCTGATTTTTCACCTTTAAAAACTGCCTCCAGGAGTATTCTTCTCTATACAGCTTTGAGCACAAGTTCAAACATGTGACATATACTTAATGCTAAAATTACTGGGTCAACTACAACAACAACAAAAAAGAATGAAAAAAAACGAAACAAAGAAAAAAATTTTTTTAATTACAGGGTCAAAATTAGGCATTTAAACAATGTTAATAGACGATATAATCATTCTTCAAAAAGATTGAACCAATTTTGCGTTCTCATTTCTCCACATTCTTTGCCCATGCTTTATACCACCAGTCTTTCTTATTTTTGCCAATTTTGTTAGGGAAAGATATTTCATTGTCTTAATTTGTACTTTCCTTGCTAGTGAAATTCACTATTTTTTCAGATGTCCACTGGTTACTTACATTTCAACCGTGAATCACCTTTGCAATTCATTTGCCCATATCTCTACTGGGATATATATATATATATATATATATTTTTTATTTAAAGAAACTATTTATATATTCTGGATAGTAATACTTTATTAGGACTGCGAACATTGTCTCCTTGTCTTAGGCTTGTCTCTAAATTTTTTTGCCTGTTTATTTTTGGGGGGTTGCCCTCTTGCTGCTCTTATTTTTTTATTTTTATTTTTTAACTCTTTAAATAAAATAAAATCATTGTAAACCTGTGTTTGTGCAGTAAACTTCATAAACCATTTTAAAACTAAGGCAAACAGGAAAAAATCTACAGATAATCAATGAGTTTCTTAAATTCTAAATATTAAACACTAACTTAAATACCACTTGATTAGCTATGAAAACTATGTACATTCTCAAAATATCAAGTTGCAAGTTACTAGAAACATCAAGTTTGCTATAGTAATGATCTATTACTGAACATTTTCAAGTTTCTCACCATCTTTGACCTTTTAGTTTACGTATATGATGTCCTTAATATGCTCCAAACTCTCATCCCTGCTCTGGACATTTGCCAATCCCAGGCCACCACGCTGGGCTTCCTGGAAAATCTGCTCATGGTAAAGGAGGCCCAAGGTTGTCTTGGCTCCCTGACCTTTCCAAGAAGAGGATTTCATGTCATTCTCCTGGCTGTCATCCATCAGTGTGTGGTGAGGGTAACGACACAGCCACACTCGGGACCAGGAGAGCCCATTGCAGAGGCTTTGGCTTCAACTCTGAGTGAGATGGGGAGCCACGGGAGGACGTTGAGCAGAGGGACAGCCTGAGCAGATTTGTGTTTCAGACGCTCACTCTGGCTGCTGGCGGGAGAGGAGACCATTGAGACGGGAAGGGAGGACGGTGTGATGGTCCAGGCAGGAGATGATGGTGGCCTGGGTGGGGGTGGTGACCGCAGTGGGGGAGGTAAGAAGCCAGATCTGGTGGAGGTGGGGCCAACAGGACCTGCCAATGGACTGGATACGCAGTGCGGGAGAAAGAGATGGGGCGCAGGTGGCTGGAGGTATTTGGCTGAAGCAACCCTGAATCCTCTTGCTCAGAATGTAATAGAATAGATGGGTTGGTCTACTTTGGAAGGCAGTTCCAGGAGTCCAGGGATCATTTCTCTTTTGCAACTCCTGATTCCCAAGTGGCAGCGCAATGCCAGGCACATAGGCCCTCAGTCAGTATTCGTTGACTGTTGAAAAACTGCCCTTTCTCCATATGTTGGTGCTGTGTTCTTCAGGCACACGGGTTGACATATTTTATTTCCACAGCTCTTCAGCTCTCCTCTCCCATGTTGGAACTTGTACTTCCCTAGCACTCCCTTCCATCTTCCTCTCACCCTGGAAACAGCACTAAACCCTGACACCCCCTTTCCTTTCTACCCCCATCCTCAGCCCCCTTCTTTTCTCTCTGGAGCCCATACGTGCTGGGTCCTTAACTGAGCAAGATGATGGGGTGGTGGGAGGGGTGTCTGAAGGATTGAGAGCTTCCCCTCCACTCCACTCTTCCCGCAGCTCTCCTGCAAGGCTTTTAGCAACTCTGCTCTTTATCTCTGTTAGCAGCAAGAGGAGGAGGGCTGTGAACAAAAGCAGGATGAGAGGCTCTTACTCCTTCTCCCTCTCTTTAAGAGGCTGGCAGAGCTCTTTTCACCTCTGTGTGCAGTGGCAGACATTTCAAACCCTAAGTATTGCACCACCAGGTCCATCAATCCATTAATGAAAATGATGGCAGTAAGCATTTGCTTTCTACCAGCTCTTATGCCAATCACTTCACCTTCATTGTCTTATTTAATCCCCTTGGTGACCCTGAGAGATAAGGAAATATTATCCTCATTTTACAGATGCAGAAACTGAGGCTCAGTTCTTGACCCTCTGTAGATCCCTCGCCCCATTCTTGCTTTGCAAAGACTCACCTCTTTGTATTGTCCTTTATTCCTGTTTGCGGGACATGCTCGGTCTGTGCTTGCGCTGCTCATTCTTCAGATTTCAAATCCAGGATTTTATCTGCTGCTGGAAAAGCTGCCTTCCCTCCAGGCTCTTGACTAAATGCTTACTGCCCCTGAAGTAGCTTTTCTTTATGTTTGATGACCGTGTCCTCTTCAGTCTTTCTTAGACACACTCTGCCTGCTCTTCTGGTACCCGTTAGTTAGTGCTCAGACAAAGGGGAGGGTTTTGTCCTGCTTGGTTTGGGGCAGAAAGAATAACTCCCAGCTTTGCATCAAGTGGAACATGGCAACAGCTGTTTAAGGCCTTAACAATTTTACCCATTTCCTGCCAAAAATCATGCACAGACATAGATTTCTCATGGCTTGAAAATATACTGGGATGCGTTGCTCTTGTTTGCATGGCAGAGAAGAAAATTGGGGTTTCAGAATGAGACTGAGGTGGGTTTAAACAGGCTGCCCCCTTATTGGGCCTGAGCTCCTTGGCCCAGGGGGCATGTGTGGGGGTGGCTCAGCCAAGCTCTGGCACCCTGGCACAGGCTGTTTTAACCCCGGGGAAGGAAGCCCTTTCCTAACTGACCTGCTGGGGATTTGCCTTTCTCCAGTTCATCTGATCAGGGAAGCAGGGGGTGCCTTTTCTTAATTTGCACAAAGGAGAAGTTATGTTAGTGGCAAACCTGATTCAAAGCTCAGTTTTGCCCGGTGCTAGCCTTACAATCTTGGACAGATAACTTCACCTCTTTATTCTGTTCAGCCAGTGTTTTGGGGATCCCTGACTCTCTGCCAGGCACTGCGCTGGGTGTGGCAGGTCCGAGGTGAATAGTCACGATCCCACTCAGAGGGGCTGCGGCCTCGTCGGAAAGACACTTGCGAGCAGCTAGGTCCAATACACTGGGGAGAGCACTCAGATGAGTTCTGCACGAGGTGGGCAGAGGGGCCTGGAACCAGACACGCCAACAACAGATGCTGCAGAAGGTGCTGGAAGCAGCGGAGATGGTGTCCCAGACCAGGGGAACCGCACAGGCAGAGGTCCTGAGATGTGGTCAGCATAGTGTCCACAGGGAACAAAACAAAATTTGGCACAGCAAAGCATAGAGGGTATGGCAGGCAGTGGCAGAAGAGGCTCTCTTTTCTCTCCTCTAAAAATTGGGAAAATGGCATTGCTTCAAACAGGGCTTGTGGTAGACTGAACTATGTATCCCAGTGCAGACATGTTCTTAATCTTAATCTGCATTCCTGTGTGTGTGAACCCATTGTAAATAGGATCTCTCGAAGGTGTTATTGTAGTTAAAATGTGGCCCAACTGAATGAGGTTGGGTCTTGATCCAGATTACTGGAGGCCTTAAAAGGAGAAAGAAACCAGGCAGGCCACAGTGGCTCAGCAGGCAGAGTTCTCACCTGCCATGCCAGAGACACAGTTCGGTTCCCGGTGCCTACCCATGCAAAAAAAAAAAAAGAGAGAGAGAGAGAAAGAAACCAGAAGCCAGAGAAAGAGAAAATCATGAGAAGGGGCTGGAAGCCAGAAGTCAACAGAACCTGGAAGAGAAAGGAGAGGACATCACCGTGTGCTGGGAAAGCTGCCCGGTCAGCACGCCACTTTTCCCAGAAGGAAGTGAGCCTTCTAGCCAACACCTTCATTTCAGCTCCTGACCTCTGAAACCAAGCCAATAAATTCCTGTCCTTTAAGCCAACCCATTGTATATTATTTGTCATAGCAGCCTGGAAACAGAGACAGTGCTCAACCCGATTAGGTATTCAATCAACAATTGCTTCCACACCCGAGTAGATTGGAAACTTCCTGAGGGCAAATGTCATGTCTTACTGTTATATGAATAGCTACCCCCACAACCTCGGCCCTGGACTGGGAATAAAGTTTATGTTACATAAGTAGGTTTTGATTGCCTAATACCTAGTGCATATTGAAGACCCAATAAATATTTGTTGAATAAGTGAATGAATGAATGAGTCAAACCAAACCTGAAGCCTATGCTTTCCTCCTTCTAGATCTGCCTGGGATATGGAGATAGAGTGTGGGCCTCTGGAGAGCATGAGAAGTGCCTTCCCATAACAGCATCTTCTTCTTTCTGGTGCAAACGGCTGTTTCAACCCGCCCCAGCAAGGTCAAAGCACAGAGCCCCTGGAACATGGTCCTTAAACTGGGGGTCCCTGGGGCATCTCAGAACCCTGTGCTGCCCTCCACTTTCAGCAGGACAGGGGAGCACGGTGAGGGTACAGATGACTGCGATGGGTACGCTCTATCCCAGCGCTGCACTTTGCCCTGGAAAACAGTTGCCCACTTTGCGCGCTGAGAATAAAAGGAAGAAGCTGGCACTCGGGGCAGGCAAGGCCCAGGGAACATAAAAAATCTTAGCTGCAGGGAAAAGCACTCTTCTTCCCAACGAAGGCAATGAAATTAGAGGTAATTGTGAGACAGAGAGATTTGATAAAACCTAGGGAGGCCATCAGGTGAGGCAGGCCAGGGCTGGCGGGAACAGCTGTTCCTCCCCTCCAGCGCCGGTAATCACCCCTCTTTATGACAAGTGAACAAACAGTTCCTCCCTGACCCACACCAGCTCTGCCCTGTAATGGGGTCAGCGGGGACAGCTGGGGGGTAGGGGCCACGCATCTCCTCCCAGCAGCCACCCCTCTCCTGGGGGCTTGGGGCCCAAGAACTGTGGATCTTGAGGCTGCTTGGGGGCTGGAGGCTAGCAGGGGTGGCTGGGCAGGGAAGGACCCCTCTTCGCCTGTAGGGCACAGGCCCCCCTGAGACCCAAGGAGGAACCAGAGAAGGACCGGGCATTCCTTCCTTCCCTTTTCCCTTTCCCTTTCTATCCTCCCTTTCTCCCACTGAGGCTACAGTGGAGAGTAACTCACAATGGACAATGGGGCGTGTAGGGAAGCACAGCAGGTGATGGCAAGAGGAGGTGGTCCCTAAGACCTGCTGCGTGGCTGGGGGGTGGGGAAGCAGGAGAAGGGAGCATTGGGTGGGAAAGCACAAGACAGGAGACACCTCCTAGAAATGTATTTCATTTGGGGTGGCAGGTTTTGCAAGCGGTTGGTTAAGCGATTGATCTGATGGTAAGCAACTTGGGGGGAGCATCGCTCTGGCCAGGGGTTACAATTAAGGAATAGAACCACCTACGCTCAAATTTCATTACCTCCAAGTCCTGGTAACAGACGGTGATGTGAATGTGATTCATCCCACTAGATTGTATGCTTGGGGGTGGACGAGGTGGGAAAGTTTATGTGGCATGTAAGTTTCCACAATTAAAGAAAAGAGTAACTAAAGAGATAATGACAGATAAATGGGATACATGATCTTGGACAGGATCTGACAAGGGAGGAGAGAAGGCTCAAAAAGACATTATTGGGACACATGAAAACAAATTGCAGTAGACTGTAAGCTTAATATCAATGTGAAATTTCCTGAACCTGATAACTGTACTTAGGGGGGTAACAAAAGTAAAAATCTTGTTCTTAGGGAACGTACATGGAAGTATTTAGTGTTCAAGCACCGTGATGGACACAGCCCACTCTAAAATGTGTGGAAAATAAATAGGTAGATAGATATATAAATAGAAGGATAGATAGATGGTTGGACAGGAAGTGATAGAACAATACAGTAAATGTGACGAAATGTTCACAGCTGTTGGATCTGCATATGTGGGGAGGTGGGGGGTGCTTGAATTCTCTGTATGGGTTTTGCATTGTTTTTGCAACTGCCCAGTAAGTTCGAAATTATTAAATTTTTTTCCTTTACAACCAAAATGTCCTACAGCAGGAATAGCTAAAGCAACTGCCAAAGCTGATGGTAATAAAAAGTAAATCAGAAAATTTTATAAATTTACGTTGGAAACAAAACACAAAAAAAAGAAAAATAATTTTAGAAAAACAAAAAAAATTTTCTTTAACGGTTGTGCTTAAGGGAGTAAGGGAGATGTTTCCTTTGTCCACATTTTTTTTTTATGAATTATCTTTGGAATTTACATTTTCACCACATGATTTTCATAGACTAAAAATGTTACAGCTAAAAGCTGGAATCAAGCTAACTAGTGAGCTCCCTCGGCCTGCCCGGCCCTCCCCTGAGCACTGGCCCTGCGCAGGCAGCCGGCAGGCTGGGGGCGGACAGGGGAGCTTTGGAGCAGACCAGGGCTTGAGGAGGAGATCAGGTAGAAAGAGCAGCCAGGGGAGTCTTCTGGAGAGCCCCACTGCTAGGACTTGTTCTGCAGGGAGTGCGGGGCAGGGCCGCGACCTGAGGAGGCTGGCCCCTAGGGAGAGCCTGCTGGGAGGGTGGAGACGGCTGAGAGCGGGCTGAGAGGTGGGTCACCTCCTCCCGTGGTCAGCGCGAGGCGGCGGGAGCGCCCCTCCCACGGGCCCGCAGGCCTGGCCGAGGGTGGAGGGTGGCAGGTGGGCACAGACCGATTCCCCGCCAAGGGAGAACTTACCCCAGGGCGGGGCTTCTCTACTCGGGCTGCCCAGTGGACGGGGCTGCGCCTGCGGTCCCGCCCCCAGGGATTCTGATGCAATTGAGCTGGGGTGCAGCCTGGGCGCTGGGGTGTTCGAGAGCTGGCAGGGGATTCTAAGGTGTGGTATGAGAACCTCTGCTCAAGGGCGCCGTCCCTGGCTGGGCTGCTGAGCAGTGGCCACTCTCTTTATCCGACTCTGATTTTGGAGACCTCCCGGGGAGAACGACAGCTGTGTTCTCTGCAGCACTGAGTGTGTCCAGCTGCTTTGCTCAGTGTCATCCATCGTAGGCTCCCATCTACTTTCTCCCTTTCGGGCATTTGTTAACCACACGAATCCACTATTCCCCTCGTTGTTCTGAGTCTATCTCTCTCTCTGCATTCCACTGCCTTTACCATGGCATTTTGGGAGGCTCAGGAGGAAAACACGTGTGTCCACTGTGCCATCTTGACCTAGGGACATCCGGCCTTCCTGCTGCTCATGGCTGAAGGGAGCCAGAGGACACCACTGCAGGTATATTCATAAAGGAACTGGGCTCTGTGCGAAGTGGCTGCAGGGAGGCATTTGGAACGGAGAGTGGGTATTTATGATGCATACTCGGGTACCCTGTAGTTGGAGGTGAAACTTGGCCGCTCCTGCATCGTGGTCCATCTTTGCTCCATCCCATCGAACCTCCCCAATGGGACCAAAACTAAAAGTCTAGAGGCCTGGGCCCAGCATGGGAGGGCGGAGCCGTCACAGTGCCGCTGTCGGGGGCGGAGAAGACAGGAGGCATGACCACTGTCCAGGCAGTAACCCCTGCTACCCTAACAGGGGTCTCCGCACGGGGCTAGCAGGGAGGGGGCTGCCATCGCCTGGTCCCCTCTCAGTCTGTCGGTGGCAAGCCTGGGACCCAGCCAAGATCCTTCTAGAGACCTGGCTGGCAGCTGCTGCCAGGCGTCTGGTACGATGGGTAGAGGGACAGCAGCTAAGAACAGGATAATTCTCTGACCGACGTGGGGCAGGTTGACGGGAGGGGGAAGCAAGAAGCGAGGACACTTTCCACTGCCTCCTCACAAATCGTTAGGTCCGCTGGGGGCTGGGCCGCGGCGCATCTGATAAGGTTGTTAAGTTGAGCTGGAACACCTGCTCAGCCATCTGGCACTTGGTCCTGCAGACAGGGCCGCTGGGTCCTCCTTGCCCACCTCCAGCAGGACCAGTGGGCTGCAGCGGCCCCAGAACACCTGCTGGGGACAGGGAGGTTCCCCCAGATCCCTCGGGCCCAGGGGGGCACTCTGGACTCCCAGGTGACACTGCAGAAAGTCTTCTTCGATGACGCTAGCAGGACGGGGTGGGGGGCCCCGTAAGGCTCCTAAGGGTTGAACGTGGGTTGATGCCGCCCTCACTGAGATGACGGAGCCACGCGCCGTGGGGCTGGAACAGGGGGAGACTGGCAAGGCTCCTCTCCCTCCATTGGGTGCAGTCACATGGGCACCCCTGGGCAGCAGTCACCCCAGGGTCTTGTCCGCAGAGCAGTCCCCCAGCCCTTGTCCCCTGGGTGCTGGTAGCCATTGCATTTGGGGAGAAAACACATTACCCACGTTGGTAGATTTCCTTAGACTCCATCTAGTGCTGCGTGGCCTGTTAACATGTATATTTAGCTTCCAATACAGGGCTGATCTGCATCTAGAAAACTCCCAGTTCAGGTGAATGCATTTGTGAAACGTCTTCTGAGGTGTCTTTGAGGGTCTTTTATGCACTTTATATATGTCACCCCGCAGCGAAAAAGAAAAATAAATAAGTAAATTCTGTAACAGAGGAAAGAAAGCCACAGCTGAAGGATACTCAGTTCTCAGGTTTGACGGCTCCCCACTCAACCACAGCCTGGAGGCCAGATCTCTGCCTGCCTGGGGTGAGGGAGCAGCGAGGGGAGATGTGGAATCGGGAGCAGGGCACTTTTGCATATGAAATGTGACTCTGCCACTTCCCAACTACACAACTCTGGATGAGGCGCTCAGGTTCTCTGCGCCCAGCTCGCTCACCTGTAAAGGGGGGAGGGTCCAGCCTGCCTCGCCGGTTGTCATGGAGATTCACACTGGGGGTGGGGGGGGAGGGCAGTTCCCGGACCACGGCAGGCACACCGAGGCACACCGTAGCCGCCCCCTTCACTCTGCAACGGCTGGTCTCTCAGAGCCGCTTCTCCCACCCGGGTCTCTCTGCCTGTCCCCTGCCAACACTGGCGTTCTCAAGGAAGAGTGGGGTCAGCCCTTCCCACCATCCATTCTGCGAGATCACCCCAACCCCCCACTCTGCGGCCAGTGCCCCCAGCAGAGCCCCAGCCCGCCCAACCATGGCCCCCAGCCCTGCCTGTGGGCTCAGGAGACCATGGGCTGGGAGTCCCATGGGGCATGAAGAGGACACCAAACGGCCGGCTCCACCCTTGTCAAAGGAGACACCGCAGCTGCAGGGCAGTCACCTCCTCCCCAAGGTAGACCCCTTTAGGAACGGCTTGCATTTTGCAAAATTGCTCCCTCCACATGAGCCCAAATTTGCTTCCCTCTCATGCCAGTTAGAACCAGTCTAATCCCATTCCTGCACTTTCAGCCTCCAAATACTCAAAGACAATCATGTCCCCCATCCTTCCAAGGGGACTTCTGCAGACAGAGGACCCCTTAGTCCTCAGTCATAGCTCAGACGGAACTCAGCTTCCCCCTTGACAGGCTGGGGACACGCTATGCCCTGCCCCCGTCCCATCACAGAGGCAGCAAGCAGCGAGATCAAGAGGACGTCTGTGGGTAATTTTCAGACACAGAACCTTAAGAAATGGTGGCCATTATCAGCGCTCCCAAGGGCCCGTTCCAGGCCCTCTGTGCTCTTCACACCCTTTTCGCCATCCGGCCCCCTGCCCGCCCCCGCCCTCCTCTGCAGCAGAGTCTGAGGTTTACCCTAATTAGCCTGGCTCGGACTGTGACAGGAACAAGAGCTGTGCCATTTTCTTTAAGGAAACCCTGTGAGGGGCCGACTGCCGGTGGTTGCCAGGCAACCCTGACGCTCCAGCCGGAAAGACAGGCTTGAGAGAGCCCCAGGGCGGGAGGGTCCAGTTAGCAGCTATTGAATGTGAGAGGGGCGAGGAAGGTGGGCCGGCAGGCTGGCCCTGGCCGCGGCTGGGTCTTGTTAAATGGGGGTGCATGTGGGGGTGGGGTGGGGGTGCGTCCTGAAAGAGAGCTGGGGAAGAAGAAAGTGGTGTTGGTCTTTAAGGTAGAATACTAGTAACAGAATCTCTGGCTGGATCATTTACTGAACCATTTCGCTTTCGCTGTTCGCCTATGTGCTCTCCACCCTACCTACCTCAACTTGAATAGCAGGTTGGGACTTGGGCTCCCTCATCTCAGTACAGGACAAAAAGCAGAAGCATCTGTGGGCACAGACCCTTCCCCTCTTTTGCATAAGGTGAGGCCGCGGAACAGAACAAAGGATGATGTGAAGAGCCTGGAAGGGGAAGGGAGAGGAGAGGGGTGAGGTTGGGGAAGGGGGATCTCCTGGCTGCTTGATGGGGGTAGATCTGTATCTCCACTGTCCAGAGCCTGGGTACACCCCCAGCAGAACCCTGAGGTGATGCAAAGACTTCAGAGGGGCTCGTTCTGCCCTTGCTGTGCCCTGAGCTGGGTCAGGGCATCTGAGTTCCCAACTTCATCAGAGGATTCCTTTCCCTCCCCTTGGTAGAGTGTCCTGATGTGAAGGAACTGTATGGGCGCTTGTCGAGGGGGACTCCAGGGAGGCCCGTGTGAGCTGGAGAGCCAAGCAGAGGGGCCTCCCTGACACGCTGGTGTCTCAAACAACCCAGAAGCTCTGCACAAGGCCAGCAGAGGGGCGTGGCGGGGGTGGCGGGCAGGCAGGGGAGAAGGACAGAGATTGCATTTTTCTCCCACTGAGGTAGAATGGGGACTCAGAGCTGAATGAAGACAATGCCGAGCAATTCAAGCTTTTCAGGTGGACAATTTAGGAGGAGCTATCAAATTTTTAAATTTCACCCCCAGGAATTCACTGATAATAAAAGACAGCATTAATAGCACTCTTGCCACGTGCCGGGCAATATTCTAAGAACTTTACTAGTTACAGACCCACCAATATAAGAGAGTACCTATGTCTCCTGTACACTTGCCATCACAGAACATGATTCATCTTTTAGAAATTTGCCATCCTGGTGGTTGGGAAAATGACATCTCCTTGTTGTTTTTATAAATATAAAGAGCAATGGGGTTTTTTTTGCCCTTCTATTTCTGTTTTGTATGAATTTAACAATGAAATGCAACCATATATTATTTGTGTATAAGACTAAAGTAAATAACAATCACGAATGTTGATTTGTGATCCATGTTAAGAACATAACTTCAAAATATATGAAGCCAAAATGGATAGAAAAACAATCTTGAAAAGCTATTTAAACATCTATCTTCAGGGGACTAATTAAATGCCGTTACAGTGGAATCCTTACATTAAATGCTTTGCAACCATTAGCTCTAATGAAGAGACACTGTATGTGCTAATATGGAATGATCTCCAAGGTGTTGTTTAAGTAAAAATATAAATTAAAAAGAGGAATAGTCTGTAAGGTATACTACCGTTTGTGTAAAAAAAAAAAAAAAGAGAGAGAAGGAAGATATAAATTTCTCTAGAAATAGTACTTATATATGCATAAATGTCATGGATGGGTACTCAAGAAACTGATAACATCGGCAGCCTCCAGAGAGAGCGAGTGGTGGTAGAAGAACTGGAGTAGGATATGGATTTTTCTTGCACATTCATAGAAATAGAACTCCACAGACACCGTTTAACAGAAATTTTCCCCGGTTGGAGGTGGTACTAAGTGGCAAGGGTGAAGGAGAACTTCAAAGTTATCCACTGAATTGTTAGAATATGAGAATATACTCATGTACTACATGTGTAATTTTTAAAAAATTGGTTTGAGAGAGATTGTGACCAGAGTCATACTTATCACAGGCAAGACTAAAATCAAGGGACAAAACATTGAGGAGAAACAGAATATTAGCATCAAAGTTTGTCTCCTTGGGCGGGCCACCGTGGCTCAGCAGGCAGAGCTCTCGTCTGCCATGCCAGAGATCCGGGTTCGATTCCCAGAGCCTGCCCATGCAAATAAAAACAAAGTTTTGTCTCCGAAGGTCTTTGTCAAATACAAAGGGGAAAATAGTAACTTTACGGTGGAAAACCTGTAGACACCACTTCACCCAAGTAATCAAGACTAACCTCATGGACCCCTCATATGATGTGCTGAAAAGGACACAATATCACTTGTGCAGGATTCTTCCCAGTGATACATGGCCTCAATTTAATCATGAGAAAATGCTATACGAACCCAAATTGAGAGACGTTCTACAAAGAAACTAACCAACACTCTTCAAAAGCATCGGTCATGAGAGACAAGGAAGGAATGGGGAATTGCCATGGATTGTAGGAGACTAAGAAGAAATGATGACCAAATTTAATGTGGAATCTTGGATTAGATCCTGAAACAAAAAATAAAGTCAGTAGAGGGAAAGCTGGTGAAACTTAACAAGAACTGTAGTTTAGCCAATAGCATTGTAAAGATGTTAATTATCTGGTGTTGATAATTGACCTACAATTATGTGAGTAGTTGACTCGAGGGAAAGCTGGGTGGTGGGTATACCTGAATTCTCTGTACTGTTTCTACAACTTTTATATAAGTCTAAAATTGTTTAAAAATAAAAAGGGAAAAAGGAACCAAAGAAAATGAAATAATGTGTCCATCAGAAGGGAAATTGGTGAACCGCAGGAGACAAGAAAGGAAAATAGAAAAACAAAATTTAATAGTGCCTTGCACACCTCGCTCTGTGTGACTCCAGGAAACGACCCAGCCAACTCGGATTTCATCCCATTATGGAAATTGATGTTTTGGGCTCTTTTATATTGACTTCCTCATAGAAAAGCTCCATAAAAACAACCCTATGATCATCCTCTTGGTTCTCAGGGAGCACCCAAATTCCCACAGGGAGAGAATGTGCTGGCTGGCAGAACCCCCTGCCCCGTCTTCTCAAGAGTTATGTTTTTCATAAATCCATAGATCTTCACCGGCCTCTTGGAGCTTGTTTAATGTGACTACACTTGGAGTCTGGTACGATCTGCTTGCTGTATGACAAGTCAGGGCTCTGAACCTGAGACCTGTGACGCTGGGTGCCTGCATGCCGTATGCTGGGAATAGTGATAGAATCCCCGATGTCGTGCTCTTCAATGCCGCTGGGGACAAAGACTAGTAAACGGGAAAATTAAACACCTTATAACCCATGTTAAGGAAAATCTCAGGGCGCTATGGAAGTACGTGGCGGGAAGATCTAATTCAATAGTTCTCATGGGAAGAGGGAATGGCGCTTGGGACATGAATAGGGAAGACTATCCTTTGGGAGAGGTAAGACCCAATGTGCTCCACTCTGGAGAGCTGGGTCTGAGAACCTTCCCGGCTGGGGCGGAAATGATGTCAGGGCAGCTTGACTGTCTTGAGGTAGGTCCCGTAGCAACCATAACGGTGGAAGGCTGGATGGTCTTTATGAGTAGAGAACATATGATTTGCCTCTGCCAGGAAGGAATTGAGAGGGAAGGCGGGTCCTTGCGGCTTCCAGATCTGTTGCTATTTTCCTCTGGTGTTCATCCAGCCCCCAACCCCAACACTTACTTACCTGCTTTAGCCTCTCCATATTCCCCATACCCCACCCTGAATTAGACCCAAATCTTGGGATGTGGCCCTGCTGTAAACCAACCTTCCACCAGCAAGAGTTACCTTGAGCTTTTGGAGGAAAAATCTTCAGCCTTGGAATGGGTATGATCTTAGAACTCAGAAAATTCTGGTTTGGTCTATGTTTCTGCCAGTGCCTAACCTTGTGCTTTGGGCCCACTTTCTAACATCTCCAAGCCTCCAATGCTAGATCGGTAAAATGAAAGAGTTAGTATGCACCTCATAGGGTGGTTGTGAGAACTAAATAACAATTTATGGAACACCTACTATGACAGCAAGCAGTACACAGTTGCTCAAAAAATGCTAGTTCCTTCTCAGGTGCAGGAAGAGTTCCCATACTTTTTAAGCCACCCTTTCTGGGCTCTATAATCAGGCAGACTTCATAGGCATGCAACATGCAATTGCACAGGGCCCATACTCAGAAGAAACCCGTGCTTGCTTTGATGCTTTGCTGCCACCATCTTGAAATTCTCAATAATCTCTTTTTTAATTCTCAGTAATCTTTGAACATGGGTCCGCATTTTTGTTTTTGCAGTGGGTCCTGAAAATTATGTTACCAGTCCTACCTATGACTACTCCAATAGCGGGGTCATAGACAATTTTAAGAGGCTATTATTATGAATTATTATGAAACCGGTTTCAGTGATGAGTTAAAAGATCCAGATGAATTGAAAATGGATTTACATCTAAAACCCATTCTGAGTTGTTGATCATGGTATGCCAGATGGTGTCCTCACCTTGTCTTTTAGGGTACTCTGAGATAAGAAATAAGAGAAGAGGAGGAAGCAGAGGAGAGAGGCCCACCTGTCTGCTGTCTGTTTGTATTTGATATGAATGGCAAACCTCCAGTTCACCCCTGGATCTCCAGCAGTCAAAAACTCAAGATCACTGAGCCCCAAAGCCTTGGGGAACAAGACATTTTTTTTACCAAAAGAAAATGCTGTTGTAGGATGAAAACCTAGCAAAGCCTGCCGGGGGCTGTAGAACACAATCCCATAACACCAAGTGTCTGTGGAGTGCGTAACAAGATTTCCACCTGGTGATAGGAAAACATGATTTTATTGCAATTTCCCCAGGAAACTAGGTTTTTCTCCCAATAAAGTTAAAAGGCTGAGATCAGCTTAGGAATACCAGTCAGGATCAGAAGCAGTCATCTTCCACCACAGGGCTATATCTCCTGGGCATACTAATCAAGTCATCAATTACCTTCCAAGGGCAGGAGAGGCTGAGCGGCTGTGAGCCAAGTCTTGCAAGATTTCCTGTTCCAGGATTATCAACAACTCACCTTTATCCTCTCTCAAACAACTTGCCTCATTGGCTAACTGATGACTTCTACAGACTGCCTGGGGTTGCTGCCTCTGACATTTCCCACCGAAAGACTGCTCTGACAGATAGAGAGGTAGCCTTGTTAGGTTCTCTAGGCTTACTGCTTGGCCCAGGTCCTTCTCACTGACCTCCCTGGGCAAGCAGCCTTTATTTGCATGGCACTGTTTCCCAGGGGAAACATGAGGTGGAAAACGACTACCTTCTCTTTACCTATAACCTAATTCAAAATGAGTGTGAGCTGTCGTGGTACATCTCAGATTGGGCTGTTCTTGGCTCATTATGTTTTGGCTATTTCGTTTTATGTGATAACAATAGTAGCATGAACTAAGCAGAATTTATAGTTTTAAAGGGCACTCTGCCATATGAGTGTATTTGATTCTCATCAAAACCTTATGAGGTAGGGAAAAAAAAAAGTGATCATAATCCCCATTTGAGAAAAGACAGAGGTTAAAGGAACACCCTAAGGTCAGACAATACTTTCTACCATCAAACAATCTTTTTGAGAACAGGGATTGTGTCCACTTTAATATAAGTTACTAAAGATTTCAAAGACCTATAAAATACAGAAAATATGAAAGATATCCAAGTATTTACTGCCTAGTTTTAACAGCTAACATATTTGCTTCAGATGATTGTCAATAGGAAATAACACCATAAGCCTACACATACAGCCACCCCATTTCCTCTTTTCCTCCCCAGAGGTGATCACTGTCTCCTAAAGTTGATGTATGTCCTTCTGTCCATGTTGTTAAACACTTACCATGTCTATTGCACCCATGCGATCTGTATCATGTGAGCTTTACTTTTAATATTTATGTCATAGTTTACGAATCTTTATGCATCTTGCTTTTCTGACCGAACATGATGTTTTCCAGGAGTCTGAATTGATAGGTGTAGAGCTACAGGTTATTGATCTTTATCTTTTTCACTGCTCTATAGTACTCTATGCATAAATAGACCACAAAAGAGGTATCTATTCTCCCACTGTTGGATATTTAAGGTGCTTCCCTATTTTACTATTTTTAAACTAGTGCAGTGAGCATTCTTTGCTTTTGCTTCCCGGTGCCCATGTTTGAGAACTTTTATAGGACATATACCTAGAAGCAGGGTTGCTGGGTTGGAAGGTATGTGTACCTTTGATTTTATTGGATGTTGTCAAATTTTTCTCTAGAGTGATTGCAGAAATCTATTCTTCCAAACAGAAATGTCTAAGAATTCCTGTTTCCCCATACCTTCACAAACACATGGAATTATTGGTCTGGTTAATTTTTCCAATCTGATAGGTGATTGTTATAATTGTTTAAATTTGCATTATTCTTATAAATAGTTAAGTTGGGCATTTTGTTGGCTCTTTGGGTGTCCTTTTCTCAGAATTGCCTGGCCATATCCTTTCTCAATTTTCTTTTGGCTTTTTTAGCTCTTTGTCACCATATGAAGTTTAAGACCAGTTTGTCAAGTTCACCCTCCACTAAAAAAATCCTCTGACATTTGATAGAATTTCTACTCATTTATAATTAATCTGGGGAAAATTAATATTGCAATGCCATTGCCATAATCCACAAATATGCCATGTCTCTTCTTTTTTTTTAGATCTTCTTTTACATCAAAAAAATTTTACAATCTCCTCAGTAAGTAGCACATTATTAGATTTATTCCTAGGTAACAGAGTTTTTCTTGCTATCATGAATAAGTTATCTTTTTAAACTAGGTGTTGCTAATACATATATATAACAATAATAAATGTTATCATTATGTTATTGATTTTTTTAATTGAAATATAATTCACATACTATAAATTCACCCTTTGAAACTGTATAATTCAGTGGTTTTTAGTATGTTCACAAGGTGTGCGGCCACCATCTCATTCCAGTTCGTTTCCATTGGCCGCCCCTCCACAAAAAGAACCCTTGACCCATGAGCTGTCATTCCCCACTCCTCCCTCCCCTCTGTCCCTGGCAATCACGAATCTACTCTGTCTCTATGTATTTGCCTATATTGGGCATTTCGTATAAATGGAATTATACAATATGGGACCTTTTATGTCTGGCTTCTTCCACATAGCATAATGTTTTTAAGGTTCGTCCATGCCGTGGTATGTATTACTACTGCATTTCTTTTCGTGGCTGAATGATATTCCATTATAATTATAAGTATATATAAGGCAATGCCTTCTTAGATATGACACTAAAAGAACACAACCCTCAAAGCACAAGCAAGCAAAAGAAAAAAAAAGAGATAAACTGGACTTCACCAGAATGAGACTCTTTTGTGTTTCAAAGGACACCATCAAGAAAATGAAAAGACAATGCGAGAAATGATTTGCAAATCATATTATCTGATAAGACTCTAGTGTATATAATTATATATATAATTATAATTATAATATTCCAAAATAAACCACATTTTGTTTTTATTCATTCATCAGTTGATGGACATTGGATTGTTTCCACGTTTTGGCTATGTAAATGATGCTGCCAGGAACATTTGTGTACAAGTTTTTGCATGAGCGTGTTTTCATTTCTCTTGGGTATATAGCTGGGACTGGTATTTCTAGGTCATATGCTAGGTGACCAAGACTTTAGGGGGGAATTGCCAACTAGTTTTTCAAAACAGCTGTCCATTTTACATTCCCACCAACAATGATAAGGGTTCCAATTTCTCCATATCTTCACGAAGACTTGGTATTGTCCCTTTATTTTAAATTATAGCCATCCTGTGGATGTATCATATTGTACTTTTGATTTGCATTTTCTTAGTGACAAATGACATTGAGCATCTTTTGAAGTGCTTAATGGCCATTTGTATCTCTTCTTTGGAGAACTCTCTATTCAATCCTTTGCCCATTTTTAAAACTGGGTTATTTGTCTTTCTATTATTGAGCTGTAAAAGTTCTTTATGTATCTTAGATACTAGAGTCTTATCAGATAATATGATTTGCAAATCATTTCTCACATTTGTCTTTTCATTTTCTTGATGGTCTCTTTTGAAGCACAAAAGATTCTCATTCTGGTGAAGTCGAGTTTATCTTTTTTTTTCTTTTGGTTGCCTGCGCTGTAAGGGTTGTGTTCTTTTAGTGTTGGGTCTAAGAAGGCATTGCCTAACTCAAGGTCACTAAATTCTACCTATTTTTTCTACTAAGAGTTTTATGGTTTTAGCCCTTCCATTTAGGGTTTTGCTCCATCTTCGGTACATAGACGTGGCCATCCGGTTGTTCCAGCAGCGTTAGTTGAAGGCGCCATTCTTTCCCCCATTGCCTGTCTTGGCAGCCTTGTGCAGAATCAATCAACTGTCAATGTGCGGGTTTACTTCTGAACTCTCAACTCTATCCCGCTGATCTGCTTTTTGTTGCTGTTCTTTTTTCAAGATTGGTTTGACTATTCTGGATCCCTTGAGTTTTAGAATCAGCGTGTCAATTTCTGCAAAAAAAAAAAAAAACCCTGGGATTTTCGTCCCTGATTTTAGTAATTGAAATCTTCTTCCTTTTTTTCTTGGTCAGTCTAGCTAGAGGTTTGTTAATTTTGATGATCATTTCAAAGAACTAATGTTCAGTTTCATGGATGTCTTGCAACTGTGCAATTGATTTTTGAGTAAGATATTCTATCAGTCTTATTAGTTCCTATCATTTGTCTGTAGATTATCTTACAGTTTTACATAGATGATCCCATCATCTGCAAATGAAGACAATTTGATATCTTCCTTTCCAATCCAGGACCATGTTGAATATAAGCATCATTTCCTAATTTTATGGAGAATATTTCCCATATTTCAATATTAAATGTGATGCTAGCTGAAAGTAGACACCTTTTATTAAAGAGTGGCAATTGTCTTCCATTTCAGGGTGACTAAAAGGTTTTATCTTAAATCAATATTGAATCTTATCAAACGCTTTCTACCCCTATACAGTTGCTCCTAAGATTTTTTACTTTTAATCTATCAAAATTGAATTAATTAACATAAATAGGTTTTCCAAATGCTAAAAAATCCTTGCTTTCCTAGAATAAACTTTACTTGGTTATTATGTGAATTTGTTTTACTAGAAATTTACTTCATATTTTTATATCTATGTTTATAAATGAGATTGGCCTATAATTTTCTTTCCCATTTCCTTTGTGGCTTTGTTGTTGTTTTGGTAAGAGTGGTTTATAATAGAGAGATATTCTATGCCTTGAAATTATGGTAGAACTTGCACATAAAACCATATGATCCTGGTGGTGTGTGTTTTAGGGTGATGTATGGTGGGAAAAATGGTAGACTTTTATTAAAGATTCACTAATTTTAATGGTATAGATCTATTGAGATTATTTCTATCTTCTTGAGTCGGCTTTGTCAATTCACATTTTTCTATGAAATTGTCAATTTGCATTTTTCTATGAAAATGTCTATTTTATCTGTTTTAAAATGTATTGGCATGAAGTTTTACTTTATTCTTTCTATAGGTATGATCTCCGTTTATTCTTAATATTATTTATTCTCTCTCTCTCTCTCCTTTCTCTTTCACCATCATTCCAGAGGTTTATCTGTTTTAACACTTTTTTCAAAGACTCTTTTAACTTCATTGATCTTATCGTTGGTTGTTTTCTATTTTATTACTTCATTACTAACATAATATCTTTTATGCTGTTCTGTTTTTAAAAAATTAATGTAATGATTAGCTTTGTATTTTTAAAAGTCTCTTTTCTTATATATGTTTTAAAATTATAAATTTATCTCAAGGTACAATTTTCATGAAAGCCTACAAGTTTTGGTAAATAGTATTCTCATTGGTTTTTGGTCTGAAATATTTCTAAATCTCCATTTTGAATTTCTTTTACCCTTAAGTATTTACGAGGATATTGTTAGATTATTTATTTGTTTCTTTTTGTGTGTGGTTTTTATTTTAGCTTCCAATTATATGAGATCTCTTTGGCTATATTGTTAGTCTTGATTTTTAATTTTATCTGAATGATATGGATTATTTGGTATACTTTGATATTTCCTTTGTGATGCAGTATTAGGTAATTTTTTATACATGTTTCACGAGTACTTGAAAAACTTGTGCATTCATTATTTGTTGATTGCAGGTATATAGGATATATACAACACACGCAATCATGGGGACAGTTTACTAATTGTGTTGATCAAATAGTCTGTCTTCATACTAATATTTTAATGCTTCATCATCAATTTGATGGAAGTGCATTTAAACTATCCTATGATGATTGTGAATTTTTTTCTTTGTTCCTTTATATAATCTTGTCCATTTTTGTTTTTATATTTTGATGCTATGTTGTTAGGAATATACAGGTACAGATTGCTATATATTCCTGGCCAATTATTCCTTTTATTGTTAGGATAATTGCCATGTCCTATTTAACGCTTTTCACTTTAAATTCTACCGTAATTGTTATAACACTTTTTTTACTTAGTATTATTACCTAGAATATTTTTTCTCAACTCTTTATTTTTGAACTTTCTGTGTCCATATGATTAAGTCTCTTATAATTGGATTATAGCTGGATTTGTACAGCTGCCTGAAAATCAGTCTTTTAACCAGAAGATGTAGAACATTTAAATTTACTGTGATTAGTAATATTAAAATTAGTTCTACCATCTTTTTATTGTTTCTTGTTTACCTTGATTTTTTTCTTTTCCTCGAAATGTCTTCCTGGATTGATGTAGTTTTCTTCATTCTTTCTTTTCCCTCTATTGGTTTTGAAGTTAAATTTTCTGTTACTATCATTTTAGCTGTTTTCTTAACATAATAATATATACACCTGATCTAGCACAATATAAAGTAAATATTTATAGACATCACTGGAATAAAATAAGGAATTCAGAACTCTTAAATTCTAGAACTCTCTCCCATATTCCATGTGATCCGTATGATACTGATTCTTCAGAATTTGTTGAAACCTATTGTCCAATATTTTGGTTCCACCTTCCAAATTAGCCATTATTATTGTTGCATTTTAAAGTCAGTGTTCTTTGTATTTAGCACCATATTTTCCCATTTTTATTCTCACTATTGCTTCTTTCATTTCATTCTTTCCCCTTGTATTTAATTTTCTTTTTGTCAAAGCCCATCTTTTTGAGTAGCTTGCAAAGAAAAGAAGGGTTAAACTCTATAGTTTCAATTGTTTAAAATAGTCTTTATTTCAACTTCAGTCGAATAATAATTTAATTGGGTATGGAATTCTGGGTAGGGAATTAAATAATAATTTAACTGAGTAGGGAATTCTGAATATTTTAATTGGATATGGAATTTTGGAATTCTGGGATCTTGGAGCACTTTCAAAGTACCATGTTGACCTTAATTGTAGCTAGTGAAAGACAATTGTAATTTGTCTACTGTTATAATATAATATATTATTAATAATAATATTAGGCACTGTGTTTGTTACCTTTAGCTACCTTTATGATTTTCTTTTTGTATTTGATGTTCTACAGGTTACAATTAGCTCTCTGGGTATGAATTTATTTTTATTTATTCTTCAATTTCTGGTGTCAGGTGATCAATTCTGGAACATGCTCAGCTTTTGTCCCTTCTAATATCGTCTCTACCCATCTCTCTATTTTCACCTTCTGGAATAAATAGAAACACTCAGGATCTTCTTATTCGCTCATCCTTGTCTCTTAATATCTCTTTCATATTTTCTATCAGTTTTTCTCTGTTAAACTAAATATAATTTCCTAGCATTATCACTCAGTTCAGTAATTCTCTCTTCTGCTGTGTATACTCTGTTGTTTTATCCACCCCTAAAGTTTCACATTTTTTAATTCTATTTGTTTCTCTCTAACATACCTGTTCTTTTAAGAAAATGTTGCCTACTCTTTCATTATAGTTTCTTTTCCTTCTTTTTAAGACGTTAGGAATTTTTAGGTATATTTATTTTTATATTTAACTGTCTGCTCTCAAGTTCTTTGGGAATCACTCAGTCGTGTCTGCTGATTCTCTTTCATGGCTAATCATTGCCTTCTTGTTGTTTTAAGTGCGAGCCCATCTTTAGTGGAGGTTTTGCATTGCCTTTACAAGACTCCAGAGGTTTTGTTGGCCTCAGCTCAGATTTTAGTGTAGTAACTAATCTGGGGATTCTTTCACAAAAATGTGGTAAACATTCAGACCCCGACCGAAGCTCGGGCATGGAGTTCAACTTCTCATGGGGAGACTTTTTAAAAAAATTTCCATCCAGGGCCTGACTAAACAGCAATCTTCCTTGCTATTTTCCTGGATCCCTGGAAGAAGCTTTTTGCACACCATTTTGACCAGGTTTTCCTTTTTTATTTCTGGCACTTATATACGTGGAAGGAAGCCTGGTCAGGAAGTAGATACTAGGAACAGAAGAAAGCTTATTGTAGAGACAGACGAGGCCAGCTGGGCTGGTGGTGTATTTATATCTACTAACAATTAAATGTCCCCTATCAGCTCATTGCTGATACGATCAAACAATGTCATGGTCACTAAATACCCCAGGCAAGAGCTGAACCAAGCTACGCGGGGTCTGAGACCCAGTCCCCACACTTGTACCAGTGACTGCCCATCTGGAACAGTACTGGATAAGTAATAGGTGTCTAATAAATACCAACTACTCCTATATTTTTATCTTACTACATTTTAATTGTAGAAGCCACATAATCACATTTCAGAAAATTTAGAAAACATGATAAAATGAACAGAATTTAAAAGCTACCCGCAATTGCTTCACTTAAGCAGAACCTTTATCACAAATCTCATGTATCTTTGTTCTATTTTTTTCTATGTACGTTTCTAAAAGGCATTATTCTAATCATATTTGTTCAGACAAATCTACCTTCTGCTCATTTCCTCACTGAATGCTTATCATGAGCATCTTCTTTGTTCATATATTCACCATAAATGTAGATTTTAGAAGTGATAAAACATTCCACCTATCCAATAGGTGATGTGCCAGTCCCCTAATGTTGGATATCTATGTGGCTTCCATTTCTAAAAATGTTAAGTAACACTACAATGAACACCTTTCTGCATTTAGCTTTTCCTGGCTCAAAGTATGTGAACATGCCCTTGATACAAACCGCAAAGTTGCTTTCCAATGAACTGAATCAATTTATAACCTCCACCAGATGAAATTAAATATTTTAATTTCAAAGTACCTCCACCAGATACGAGTCCCCATTTTACTACATCATCTCCAGCACTGGGAAGTAGACTTTTGTTGTTGTTGTTGTGAACTCAAGACGTGGGAAATAGTAACCCATATTGTCAGACTTTATATTTCTATTTTAAATACAGTTGAACATTTTTTCCCAATGTTTGTATATCAGTTGTTTATCTACTTTTGTGCAATGTCTGCTTGGTCCTTTTAATAATTTAATAAAAAACTTTGATGATTGATATAAGAGAGACAATTGAGTCTTTCCAACAGAAAGAGCTGTAGTGACGCAAGGTAATTTAGGTTTCTTCATTTATAAAAATGGGCAACTTCTAGAACCAAAAGCAGTATGCCATGTGGAATGCTTGGTGAAGTATCACATGCTTTATAAAGATAATGAATGGAGTATTAATATTGTTACTCTCATTTCATTTATACCCTAGGGTTCAAGACTCACAAAAGGAATGTCTCCAAGAAAAATGTGCTGGGTGAAGGGGCACAAATCAGGCCAAATGAAAAGGTGTTGGGGGGCTCCATGAGCTACCTGGAAACCTAACAGTTTCCCACCAAAAGATAGATGTGAAGTCTTAATTTTCCTGAATAAACTAAAAATAATCCAAATTGAATAAGCTTTGGAGTTTATCTAATACAAAATTACCTTTTGTTTTCAATCCAAACTTCCACACTTTTGGATATTAGAGCAAGTGCATTTGCCCCCACCCCCACCCCCGAAAAAAGCCTGTTTCTCTTTAAGGGGAATTCTACTGCTAAGGGGAAAAAAAGATAACTCACTCCCCAGTTGTTGTTGCATATGTACCACATGCACATTTGGTGGCTATTCCTAGAAGTGTGACCAAGTGTAAGACAACACAAGACATGCAACTCTCTGAGTTGTTGGTGGAATGGTTTTTTTTTTTTTTAATTTATGTGTTGATTGGTTGGTTGGTTTTGTTCACATGAATGTTTTTATTACTGTATTTAAACAGCTGGTCAGAAAATGTAAAACACTGTTACGTTTAGGTGTTGGGTTTGGGATTGATTTTAAATTGTTTTCTCTTCCTATGTTTCCATATATTTATGCATCAGCACAACATTCCTTCAATTTAAAAATGTAAAGAGTGCTCTATGTATGCAGCCAGATATCTTAGTGATAAGTGAAAAAATATTATTTTTAAAAATGTCTCCGAATACCTGCATGTTTTGATATTTGAAAATGGAAGATGGGAAAAAGGAAGCCCACAGAGTCTTACTGGAAGGAAATAAGATCCTGTTGTCCAAACGTGGCAGCACAGACATGGGGGTGAAAATGTTCATAAACGGCCTTGGTGTCACTGACAAAAAGGAGAGGATGAGCTTGGGGTGGCCTGGAGAGCCCCTGCCCTTTCTACAGGGGTCAGTGCTACTCTGCCCCATGCAAAACACCAGCCCCCAGAAATGGAAAACCCAGATTTCTATGTGAAATCTTCCAATCTTGTTGACAAGTACTTCCAAAATTTAACATAGCCTGAGAGCCCAGCAGATACTCTGGGCCTCCATGCGGCCAGCTGGCCACGAGTTTGGGACCCCTAAATACACACTGGATTCATGTGTGTTATTTTCTCGTTGATTTGGCTGTTCCGAGAAGCAGGAGGGTAAGTGTGGGGCCCCTGCTTGTCCGGGTACAGCGGCGGGGACTCCGCAGGTGGCTGTGCTGATGCCACCCGGCTGTGCTCGGCCAGGCGCGCGCGAACCCGAGGAGCGGGCGAGACGCGCAGCCTTCTCCTCGTGTCCAGCGAGAACCAGCTCTTACCTGCCAAGACGCGGCGGAGGGGAGGGCGGAGGCAATGTCCCTTTGGAAATGAAGATTTTGCGTGATCGTCCTGGCGGAGCCGCCCTGAGATCAGGCAGCCCCCTCAGCCCCCGACCCCCGCCCGGCCGAGGCAGAGGAAGAGGCTGAAACAGAGTCACGGGCCCGGGACCGGCTCAGGGGGCTGGCCTCGGGCGGCCCGAGGCGGGCTTCTGCGCCGCAGCAGGGCCCCGCGCCCACGCGCTGCGGGGAGCGCCGCCGAGCCGAGCCCACCCAGGGCAAGGAGAGACGAGGCGAGCGGACCTCCGCCAGCTGTTGCCATGGCCACGGGAGACTTCCGCGGCGAAGCGTGGTGACCGCCCCCTCTTCTCGGCTCTCGGCCTCAGGGTGACGTCATCAACGCCCGTGGCCCGGACAGGCCCCCTCCGGGCTGGCGTCGGCTTTAAAGCGGCTGCTCCCCCCTGCCCCCCGCGCCGCGGCCGCAGTGTCTGCAGCGAGGCCACCGCGCGACTCGGGACCCGCCTCGCGCCCTGACGGCGCAGCCACCGCTCGAGACAGGACAGGCGACAAGAGAGGCAAGTGTTCAAGGGGTGCTGTGCGAAGACCCCGCCCCCTCCCTGGCTCCTTCTCCTTGCCCCGCAGCTCCTGGGGGGAAGCGAGGTGCCGAGGGAGAGACTGGAGGAAGCTGTCTTCCAGACAGAAGTGGGGAGCCGCGCTCTTCCTCCCGGGCCGTGGCGACCCGTGCCAGGTAAAATCCCGGCCAGGGCCATCTGTCCAGCCTCCTCCCCTAGATCACGCGCTCGGGATTTGAGGGCAGTCGGGCTCGGGATGGGGTTCTCGAAGCCGAGCCTGGGCTGCCCAGGAGGGGCCGGGGAAGGGACGGCCAGGCGTGGCATCTGCCAAAGGGGCCGCGGCCGCCGCCAGGTTGACCCGAGGCGGACGAGGCGGTGAGGATTCCTGGGCAGCGGGAGACGATTCTGGAGCCCGGCAGCTCAGCGCTCCTCCGGGGCCCCGGCCGGCTCGGTCTGCGAGGACATCCAGTTCCCGTGCCCACCCCTGGGCGACACCCAAACCTCAGCTTTCCGTCTGCCTTGCGCGGTCCCGGCGCCCTCGGAAGTGGGCAGCCCCCCGCCGCGGGAGCTCCTCGCCGCGCAGATCCAGGCGTCGCCGACCTGTCGCGTGCACAACAGCGGCGGGCTCAGGGTTTCGTGCCTCTGCTCTCTGCCTCACCTGCCGCGGCCGGTTGCATGCTCCCGCGGGAAAGGGAGGCACGTCCTGAAGTCTGAGTGCAGAAGTCTCGGGACTCTGCCTGAAGACACCCCGAGAGCCCAGCGCCGAAGGAAACAAAAAATGTGGGAAGTGTCGGGTGGCAACAGGGTAAGCCCCTGAGTGCAGAGGGCACCTCTTGCCACCCTCTGCCACCACAGCAGATAATCCCACCAACCCGGGCGGGGCAATCGAGAGGCGCCGCAAATTGCGCCCCGGGGGTGGGGGTGGGGTATTTCCGTCTGCTGAAAAAGCCCAGATAGTCCCAATCTCGCCTTTCCACGAACGGAACACCTGCCGTTTGTGTCCCGCCGTCCAGCGTCAGAATCGGGCGGTTTAAGAGCCCGAGAGCCCCTCCACGACGAATTCGAGACTCCAGTTTCAGCACCCGAGGCTGGACAGCGCCACGGCCCTGCCGCGCTCGCGGGCGGCCCCCGCGCGGCCCAACCTCCCGGCCCCCCGCGGCTCGCGCCCTCAAAGTCTCAGACCCCACGCCAAGGAGGTGAGGAAGGGTTCCCGGAAGGAGTCATCATCTTCCTCATTTCTCCAGGGATTTAGGTGTCCGACTCTAGGAAAGCATTCTACCTCCCCTTCGCTACTACGGATGAAAGGACTTGGCGCTAAGTGCAGGCAAGGTGCCAGAGAAGAGGCCCGGAGGCCCGGGTACGAGGGTCAGCCGGGTGCCCCAGTCACTGGTTCTGTGAAGGATCACCACGTCCAAGTCCTGTTCTCCTTCCCTCCCCCGCTGCTCGCCCCCCAAATCTCGGTACTCCTTAAGGGGGGCGGGGGGGGGCGCAGGGAATGACGCCTGGGGTGGAGAGAGACAGAGATATGGGGGACGAGCTATGAAGCACTTTTATCTGGGCTCCAACATTTGGGTGTGGATAAAATCTGTCCAAAATGAACACGAAGGTCCACATTTTTAGCGAATGGAACCCAAAGTGCCCTTTGATTGGAGCGCAGAGATGACTGTTTTGCCAGAAGGTGGGGGGGGGGGACAAAAAGGCCTCTGAGGGGAGACGCCACCATAAAAGGGTTAATGGAGGGGTGGGAGGAGGAGCCGGGACAGGATGGGGGCACTACAATGTGGTTACCAGGCAACCAGCTGCAGTCCCTGCCTCCTGTCGCCTAGGTTACCGTGAGTGGAGGGGCTTTGGCTATTGATTATCCGTGAACACCTTGATTCTTTAAAAATACCTGCTGGGGAGCCCATGCCTCCCCAGGGCTGGGTGGGAATCACAACCCAGCTCTCTGCATGATTTTCAGGGGTTAAGTTAAGAAGAAATTCTAGAAGGTGATTTTCTTTTTAACTCAAGGTATATGGCAAAACAGCTACCCTACCACCATTGCAACCCCCTCAAAGAGGTAATCCATCCCATTCTACTGTTTCTCTGAGGTTTGCACTTAGGACTTTTTTTCTTTTACCCTTTAGACTGGAGGGATTGGCTTCTCCCCTATTTCTCCCTCCCCCCCCCATTAAATGAGAAAAACACACATTTACTTTTTATGAATAAACAGGAGGGAGACAGGGAAACTGTCCAAGAATCTCAATGGTGGAGGGAGAGGCTTTCTCCTTCCTTTGGCAGTCATTCCTCCTTCCACATAAACACTTACTCATATTTTAAGTTGCCTTGGTGGTGGGGGGGGAGGTAGTTCCTGAATTCTATAAAAAACCCTCTTATCACCTTTCCCACAGACCACACAGAAAGCCCAGGTAGGTAGTAATGGGTGCATTTGCTTTCTCCAGATTCTCTTCTCCTTTCCTTCTCCCAAACATTGCCATCATAATTAGCAGATACTGCACTTAGAGCTTCTAATCCTTTGATCTTTTCCATTTCCTTTGATTCACCGACACTGACTCTGCTTTTCACCTTGTCAGCCTTGCCTGCTTGTGTTCATTTGTAGCATCTGTACAATGCTTGCCTAGAGCTCATTTGTAAAATCATTAAGAAATCATTTTACTCATAATTTTCCAAAGGCAGCCACAACAGTCTCAGAACAATTCAAGAGGAAGTCACTAGTAAATTATAGAACAACTTTTGTTCTATGCACAATTTCATCTAGAATACTTCTCAGTAAAAACCATGAACTTCCTCTTTCCAAAACAAAACCTTGTTTAAACAGAGTTATTGCTGGGCAACACAGGAATGGAGGAAATCTCCATATTTCAGGTAGTATCTATTATATCTTTTTCAGTGATACCACTGATTCAATGAATACACCTATCTTTCCTTTTCTCTTCTATACCTTTTCCTTTACCTATTACTATTATACATTTTCAAAAGATCATCATAATTCCAATTTAAATTTAAGGCCCAAAAGTCCTTCTGTGGATTGGCTAGATATAGTTTTGGGAACCTTTACATTAAAATACTCTCCCTCAAATATTACTACAGAAACATGCCAACAACTGGTCTTTTGTTTTTGTCCTTTCATTTCCACATAAGTGCTTTCCATTATGAATTCTCTGGGAAACCATCATCTATCACATCAACAATGTCCCATAGCAACAGTGCTTTTTTATTATTATTATTCCCTTCCTGCTCATTTCTTAATGGGTAAAGGTCTACTTTACTTTCCAGAAGAGAAGTGGGATCTTACTGGCTGGGTAGGAAGAAGCAGTCTCTCATTGGTTTGTATGTGTTTCCTTGTCAGCCAATCAGAGTGTGCCATTTATCCTTTTCTGACTAGCTGAGCAAGCAGGGTACCCAGAATTACTAGATCTGCCTTAGGCCCATCCGGTAGCAAAGGATGGAACTTGGGGTTCTGGGATCCAGGATCTGGGATTGCTTTGACTAAACCAGATTGCATTCAACCCTACAAGGATGAACTTTTCTACCTAGGTACTTGTAACTGTCTTGAACACAGCTGAATAAGGTATTGCTCTATAGTTTTTTTCTTTCATTTAAATATATATGATCATTTTTCCAAGTCAGTGCGGGTTACTGGTATCAGCACATTAATGGTCCAGAAATTCTTGTATTTCCCCTAGAAGTACAGAATTGGTCCTCACCCGTAGGGATTTGGTAGAAATTTGGGGGGATGAGGATGGGAAACTGGAAGAGGAAGAGACTGTGTCATCTATAATGAACAGGTATTTCAGCTTCGGGATTCAGTTTGCCCATTTTGTCATCACCTGGTTGTTTTATTCGTTTGCTTACCCGCTTTCATTCTTTCATTCTTCATAGCCACCCTTTTGGCCTGAATTTCCAGTGACAAGTGAAAAAGCTGGATGGATGGAGATAATGATTCTGCAATTCAATGTAAGAGCACACCCTTCATGTCCCAGGAAAGCTTATGGCAGGTAGGTGATAGATAATTTCTAGGACTGCAGATTACCCCCGTCCCTGTGGGGTTGCATTTGGACAGCTCTGTTGTTCTCCTTCTTACACCTAATAGTTCTATTTAGGGATGTTGCACTGGTCCCTACATCTCTCAAAGAAAGAGGAACCAAAGTGCCCCCCTCCCAAGACAGAGACCCCCTGACAACAGTTCAGAGAAGCCTAATGTGAGAGACCCCACTTGGGTCATCCTTTTCTTGGTCCTGAGGTTGGAGAGGATGCAAGTAGTGGACAGCTCCTAATCGAGGTGGTGCCATCAAGAGCCATGTCCTTTGTTGGCCCCATTTGCACCAGTACTTTAGGGGACCATGAGCCCCAGTACTAGATTGTAAGTCCCTCAACTTGGGAGCCATACCATATGCATCTTTCATTCCCCAAGGCGTGGTAGTCCTTAAACTAGGGGCTCAACAATTGTTTGGACTGAATCCTACTGGCTAGTGTTAGGACAAACCCCTTAACTCCCTTCTCTGTGAGAATGGAGGCTGTAATCTTAGACCCTCCCTCTCCCCTTCCCGTCCTTAATAGAGCCAAATCGAAAGCCTTACATTCCTTAGCCCTCTTCACAAAAGATAAACGGAGGCTCGGTTCATTGTTACCATGGCTACATGGAGTGGCCACGCTGAGGACCCCTGTCACCCACTACTGCCATGAGGTAAAAGAGAGGAGGGGTCAGGATCACTGTCGTGGGTGAAACCATGGAAACACGCATTGCCATGGGGACACTCTAAGTTCAGCAGGAAGCAATTGGAAGTGGGCGTGAGAGTGGATGGGTGCGGGAGTTGATGGGCGCAAGGGTAGTCTCTTTCCAAGGTATACTTCTTTCCCAACACTATAGTAGCCTTTTTTGCTACTTGCCTCTTCCTCCCACCCAGGCAGAGCCCAGAGTAGAAGAATTTTAGAAGATGGGGGCCATGAACAGGTGCAAGTCCATCTTCATTGACTTGCAAGGTAAAGGCCAACAGAAATAGATATACTATGCTCACACCTCTTGATCAAACCCGTATCTCTGAACTCTGCCTCTTTGCCAACTAGTCTCCTGTACCTGAGTCAGGCTCTGTCCTGGGCACTGGGATAAGAGTGAGAAGCACAGTCCCTGCTCTCACGGCACAGCTGCTAACGGGACAGCGACTCGGTGGGTGGCTTTAGAGCCAAGGTTGCTCACATAGGCTCAACTGGATAGTACAAGGTGGTACCCAGAGCTGCTAAGCTTCCCTGTAAACTTTCTTTGTCACACCCTTTAGCTTGTGTATTACCACCTGAAGTTTACTTGAGAGCTCCCTGAGAAAGACCTGCCTTTCCTAGGACTACCTTGGGTGCTAACCTCGCCAGTTCACGCTGTGCGTGAGCCTTGATCACTGGTCTCAGCACCTCTGGTCTTTGTCTCAGAGACAGTATGTCAAGGATTATGTACTAGCCCTCTCCCCAAGGTGGCAAAGAGATGTTCACTTTAAATTTATTTTAGAAGACCTGAAAGACAAATCCCCCAGGCAGCACCCTACTGGGGGAGGTGGTGGAGGGAAGTGGGGGTGTGTTCTCAGCCTCCTAGGGGGGGACACCTCCCCCTTACATCCCCAACAGAAAGACTTCTTGGAATGTGCTCAGGCCCTCGGCAGGGCTGTACCCTATCTAGGACTGCCCGCGGGAAGTGCTGGGGCCTCAGCAGGTGGGCCAGCCCGGCCTCTCTGTGCAGCCCGCCCCCCTCCTCAATTTCCCCATCTGCAGGCAAGCTCCTCCCCTCTGAGTGGAGAGAGCAACCCATAGATTGAAGGGGTGGGCTAAAGAGGAAGAGCTCGCAATTAAAAAGAAAAAGAACTAAAACTGCAGCAATAAGCGGAAGGATAATTACCCTTCAGCTGCTGCAGAAATACAATTAGGGCCACAGCTCTCTGAGCCTCCAGGATATTGTGACTTTTGCTAATTAAAGAGCGGATGTGCCCTGCCAGAGCAATCAGAGGCTGGCCCTGGCAGCGGGGGCCTCGCCTGTCCCCCACCAACTGCCCAGCCCCAGGGGAAATTAACCAGGGGAGCCCAGGGATGCGTCTGCAGTGGGGAGTGGGGGGTGAACAAGTGAGCAGGGTTGCCACCCTCCCTCCTGTCCCAATCATGCCCCCACCTTTCCTCTCCTTTCTCTTCAGTTTGCCCAACACCACCACACCCCTCGGCTCTGCCCTGAGGCTCAGGAACCAGCAGGAGGGTTTTCACCCTGGGCTATGACTATAGACTTTGGGGTGGGGGGGTGGTAAAGAGGGGTCGCCATCCCCTGCAGCCTTTCCCCTTCTCCACATTAGTGCAGTGCTTTGGGATTAAAGAAGAAAAGGCAGAGAGAAGAGCCTTCTGCCATCCGTGGAGAGTAAGACACATACACATTATTAAGGGAAAGCATGTTCATTATAGGAAAGTAGAACATTCAGGAAAGAAAAGGGAGAAGAGAAAAGGATTTACCTCCCCATCCTGAGCAGGGACTCGAGAATTCGGAGGGCGGGTGGACAAGGTCTTGGCCACGGGGGGACCTGGAAGAGCTGGCCCCGCCGGAGTGTCCGGCAGGCTGGCCAGGTGGTGGCCCCGGGGTGGGGGTGGGGGTGGCGGTGGCCACAGAAGCCCCTGCAGGACCGGCCACACGTGGACCGGCCAGCCCCGCCTGGAAGACTAGTGATTTTGTTGTTGTCTCGGTGTGCGCTCAACAACAAGTCCCAGTCTGCCGCACGGTGCTGGCCCCTGCCGCAGGGAGTCCGGCTGCACCTCCCCTTTCTGGTCACTGCCCTCCAAGGTTTCTTTTCATGCCTTCTCTGTGCCCTAGAGAATTCCAAGAGGCAGCCCCGGAAACCACTCTGACCGCCCCTGGGCTGCTGTGGTCCAGGCTGACTCTTCTGGAAGCAGCCGGGGGTGCTTCCATGCCACTGGCCGGAGGGCAGGGAGAGAGACGCCCCCTCAGGGACTCGCTCGGTGCCCCAGCAGCCTCCCAGCGGCTCAAGGGACCTGGCTGTCACTGGCACAGAGGCCGTGTGCTCGTGCCCACGGTGCCCCCGGCACTTGGGGCCCTGGTAGCAGCGAGGAAGCCACGCCTGGGGGTGCCGGGGCTGTCTGCAGGAGCCTGGCCTAGTGCCTGCCAGGGGCATGGGGCACTCTGATGGCATTGCTGGGCACTGGGGTGTCACCGCAGGAGAGCCTGGGATGGGAAGCCCAGTCCTTCCCCCATGCTTGGGGGCCAACCCCCACCCTGGCAGCGGGGATCAGAAAAACCATTTCCCACCCATTCTGCATGCTTGCGTGGGGGGGCACCTTGCCCTAAGGGGGGCTCCAGGTCCCAGTGATCAGACCTTCAATGGGGCTAAGTTTTTCAAGCAACAAACCCAACCGCTGTCTTCCTTCCCTTCCAAGTCTATTCCCAACCTCCCCCGCCAACCTCATAGGAGACACTCAGCACCCCTGGGCCTCTGGAGGAGAAAGGGGATCAACCTTGAGAAGCAGAAAAAGCTAGGAAAATCTTTCCTTTAGAACGCTAGAGCATCGTACAAACTTAAGCTGGGTTAGGAATTAAACTCCTTTAGGGAAAATGCAGGGATTAACTGAACTCACCCTGCCTCTACCACTTGCTAGCTGTGTGACCTCTGGCAAGGCACCAAACCACTCTGAGCCACATCACCTGTCACTTCCACCCAGAGTCTGCTGCTGGTGCTGCTTTAGCTGCTCCCTTCCTCTCCTCCAAACTGGCTCTTTCTTCCCCATTTCCTGCCTCTTCAGTTTCTGTTTATTCCCAACCTTGTCTGAAGCCAGCAGGCAGTGGCGGGTCCTATTAGAAATCTCATTCACACTTGAGAAGGCTGCAAATTGGTGTTGCTCGGTGGGTGTCTGCCTCTTCCCTGGGAGAGAGGGGCCCGGACTGGGCAGGAGGGGCAGAGCTGGGGAGCAGGAGAGCGAAGGAGGCCAGCACCTAGGACTGGTATAGGGATGGGATTGGGGGAAATCCTGCCTTGGGAAAACAAACATCTGGGAGAGAAATGGGGCACACTCCTGATTTGAGAAATAGATGAGTCCCTAGTGATACATAGTAGGATGCAAAACAGAGAGAGCAGGACACTTCCCGAGTGTCAGGGTGGAAAGGAGCCCTGGCTTCAAAGTCAACAAAGCCAGTCCTGGCTGCACCGCTTGCTGGCCGTGTGACTGAGCCAGTCGCTTATCGTAGCTGCGCCCGATTCCTCAATTGCAAAACGGAATCAATCTCACCCACCTTGCTAGGTTCTCTGATAATTAGAGAAGTGTCATAATGCACACGCATGGTGGAAATACTTAATGGTTATGTCTTTTAACCTTGCCTGTCAGGCTGTCCTCTTCCCCAACCTTGGGCATCCACCAGCCCCCTTCCAGGATATATGAACAAATGAGAGGCACGGTCTTATATGAGTCTCCCACATCATGCAGGAATTTTATCCCATATAAATGTTTATCTTTCCCCTCCCCAGATCAGCATCGCGTCCATTCCAGGGTCTCAATATGTATTGAAAGAATGATTATAAGCCAAGTCTCCTCCCCGTTTCAAAATGTAGGAGTGGAGGCTTGGAGAGGTTGTTTGACTTACCTCTAAGCCACCCAGCAAAATAGACAACTTATTACTTCTTAAGTCACATTCTAGGAGTCTCAGAACGCAGAGGGGTCGGAGACTCGCTGGGGCTGGGGCGCCTGGGTCCCCTCCCCTTGGGCAGCGGTGTTTCCCGCGGGCGCCTCGGTTTTCCTATGAGCTGGGAGGCAGTGCCCTCTGCTGGATTCTCTAGGAAACTGCTACAACAAGTAGGATCAAAGCAGTGGTTCTCAGACTTAGTTGCACCATGGAATCACCTAGAAAGCTTTAAAAATCTCCACCTAGAGCCCCCACCCCAGACTAGGTAAATCATAAACTGGGGGATGGCCCAAGTGTCAGTATTTTTAAAGCTCAGCAGGCGATTCCAAAGTTCAGCCAAGGCTGCAGACCACTGGTTTAAGGTTTGATTTTATATGTGAACCAACTGTAGCCTTGAATGGAGCCCAATGGAGAGTACTAGCCCCTGGGTCAAATCCCTCCAACCTTCCATGAAAAATCACCTGTGTGAGACATAGCCTGGAAATTCTCAGGAGTTAGGGGAAGGCATTAAGACACCATAATTATCTTGTTGACAGAATGTGGGCGGGCCCAAAGTCCAGCCGCTGTTGGATCAAGAATGCCCACAGAGGGGGAAGCTACGCGAACAAAATGAGGAAATTATTTACACTTGGCCCCTAGGGGGTTGTCGGCATGACACCCTCTAAGGCAGTGGGTCTTAAACTTGTACTTAATCTCGATCAGAGTCACCCAGAGGGCTTGTGACAGCAGATTACTGGGCTCCACCCCTGAACTTCCAATTCAGCAGGTCTGCGGAGTTCACCAATCTCATTTCCCACAAATTGCCAGGTGATGCCAATCCTGCTAGTCCAGGGCCACGCTTAGAGAACACTGCGCTACAAAGTGACAGTTTGACGGTTCCCTTCGAGCCTGTGCGTGCTCCGGCACCATGGGGCTCTCCACGGCATCCCAGCTAGTCCTCGAAGCAGTCCCCGGAGCCGGCAGAATGGCCGTCTGGCTGTGGCACAGTGATTTATAAACGCAGGACAGGTCCAGTCCCATGTGTCCAGGGCTCCTGGGTTTGTGGAGTGGAAGGAGAAAGGCTGGGATCTGTAGAGACCCGCTTTCCCCCAACAAGCTCCAGCTCCGAGGAGTATGTCCCAGAGGAGCCTGCCTTTGGGAAAGGAGTTACTATTTGCACTCCAAGACTTGGAGGGTGGAGTCAGTGAACCCCTGAAGGTGGGGCAGGGCCGAGATGTGAGGTAACAACGTACACCTGGGGATCTCAAAAGCTTTTGCTTGATATATATTAAAAAAAAGAAAAACAAAACCAAAAAAAAGTCTTATTATTGTAAGTTATTATCATAAGTCTTATTATCATAAGTTAAAAGGATATATTGTAAATATTAACATCTTAAAAAAATCGTGTCATTAAATGAATGCAATGGAGTCTAAACGTCATAGAAATTGATATCAACAGTCTCCACTTTAAAAGTACAGAAAAAAACTCTTCTTATCTATAAGAACTTACATTTCAGCTTCTGCTGTGGAGTTTAACCTAGCATGATATATCTGTGGTTGGCAAAATTTTGAAGTACCCTTTCATATTTTTTTGGTAAGAAAAATAAGTATATAATTTGAAATTTAATTCTAAAACAATTTCCTGTGGCCATAGGCTTGGGATGTTGCAGTTATCACTAGTACACATTTGATCAATATATCAAATATATAAGTATTTCATATATGAAGATTAATTTTAAACATATACATTTTCATTAGAAATGCCATTAAAAATTTATCTCTCAAAGGAAGTGGACTGAGTCAGTTATTGTTTTTTTCTCCATTAAGTTTATGGATCCAAGGATGAATATTACTCTTTGCAAGAATTGAGAAGGACAACGTTGAGCTTTACCTAAGCCCTGTGATCCTTGAAAACAGCAAAAGTTGGGATCCACCCCCAATATCCTCCCCTTTGTGTTCTGGAAAGCTGTAAAGATCCACCTTTCCCCTAATCACTTAGATTAGATTCACGGGTGCCCCCTTGTTTACTTATGGCAAAGCCAATCCAGACCCTCCAAATTCCCATTCTTTACCTCATAAATGACAAGCTGAACTGCTGCTAGTGCTCATTGATTAACTGGAAAAAAATGCTCGTTAACCAAAATTTAGTTAGCTTCTGTCATGGTCAGGGACATGTGTCAACTTGGCCAAGTGGTGGTATTTGTTTGTCTGGTTGAGCAAGTGCTGGCCTGTCTGTTGCAATGAGGACATTTCATAGAATTAGATCATGATCAGGTCAGCTACATCCACTGCTGATTCCATTTGTAATCAGCCAAAGGGGCATGTCTTCTGCAATGAGCGATGCTTAATCTAATCACGGGAAGCGTTTTAAGGAGGATTCAGAAGAGACAGGCTCTTCCTGCTTCGGCCGGTGAGCTTCTCCTGTGGAGTTCGTCCAGACCCTCCTTCGGAGTCATCGGCTTCACAGCCTGCCCTGCGGATTTTGGATTCTGCATTCCCGCGGTCACATGAGACACTTTTATACATTTTATATTTGCGAGTGTTCTCTATTGATTCTGTTTTTCTAGAGAACTCTAACTAATACAGCTTCTGTCCTCCCAGGTTCCAGAATTTTGGCCTGAGCTCAGCTGAAGCCAACATACGGCCTTTCCTTAGGGACCCTTCCCAGGGAAAGGCTGGCCTCAGTGTAAAACATCCTCTGATCTACAATGCAGTCATGCCATCTTCTCATCCCACCACCTCGTACTTTGTTCTTTCTAGCTTTGTTTGCTTCTCCCTTATAAAAGAAAAACCCTTTTGCCTAACCTTTGAGATGCTTGCAGATCTTATGGCTGGTGTTCTTCCTATTGCAATAACCTTTCCAAATAAAGTCTCTCCTTATTAAGTATGGATTTGTTTTTTATCTGAGAAGACAGTTGGGCTTTTTGTTCTGTTTTTAGGGGTGTAAGTGCTGGTGAACATTGTTCCTATAAAAAGCAAATAGGAGTGGAAGGACTTGTTGGCAATGCCATTCTATTTAAATCCCTATGCTTATCTATCATCAAAAGAATATTTTTAATTAGATCTTCCTTCAATTTTAGGGAAAGCAAAGAACGGGAAACCACCTGACTTGTATGAGGACTTTTTGCCCAGGCCTCAATAATAACCCATTATTGAGAATTGCCCTATTGTTTCTGTCTCCCGGGTAGATTTTTCTTTCCCAGAGTAATGCAGCGAATAAGATTTAGAGTGGGTGCCATGTGCCTTTCCTTTATAAAGTGGGAGATGGGTGGTTATAAAAGAGGGAAGTTGGATATCAAAAGGATACCACCAGAGTAGAGGATGTGGATACCACTTCTCTTAAAACTCTCCTTGCCCTCAAAGTTCTCTCTCACAAGTATGTATCTGAAGACCACTGCTTCACAGCCGCCTCCTCTTTCACTCTGTGCAATGCTACCTCCTAAGTAGTTCTTGAATCTGTCCCTACGTCTTTGTTTCTTTCACCATTCTGTCCACCACTGTCTTCTCTGGCCTGAATTTCCATGCTCACCTCCCAACTTCTCTTCCTCCAAGCCTTATCCATTCTTCTTATACCGCAGCCAGTGTGAGCTTTCTAAAATGCAAACCTGCTGGTGAGTGAGCAGAGGCTGAAAGCTTCCAGTCTCCCCAAAGCCTTCAGGAGTCGTTTTAGTTTGTAAAAGCTACCAGAATGCAATATACCCGAAATGGAATGGCTTTGAAAAGGGGGAATTTATTAAGTTGTGAGTTTACAGTTCTAATGCTGTAAAAATCACCAGATTGAGGCAAGGCTATAAAAATGTCCAAACTAAGGCATCCAGGAAAAGATACCTTAGTTCAAGAAGCCTGAGGAAAAGATACCTTAGTTCAAGAAGGCTGATGACATTTGAGATTTCTCTCTCAACTAGAAAGGCCCAAGGCAATATCTGCTAGCTTTCTCTCCAGGCTTCTTCAACAAATTCCCTGGGGGGTCGTCAGTTCTGGTGGCTATTAAGCTTTTTCCAAAATGGTTCCCTCTTAAAAGGCTCCAGTAGGCAACCCCACCCTGAAAGGGTAGAGACACATCTCCATGGAAACCATCTAATCAAAGTTTACCACCCACAATTAGGTGGGTCACATCTCCATGGAAACAATCAAGAAGATCCCACCCAGCAGTATTGAATGATGATTAAAAGACATGGGTTTTCTGCGGTACACAACAGATTCCAACCAGCACACTTCCCTTGCATCCTTTTCCCATGATCTGCTTCCTTCAAGTCTAGACTTCAGTCAGAAATGGCTGGGAACAGCTTCCTCTGTCTATACCCCTGGACTTCTAAGTGCCTTTGCCTTGTCCTCCTGCTTGCAAATCCGGGGCCAAACAGAGTCGGTACTTTTTTTGGACTCTAGCTGTTTGTCAATTTCTTCAACTGTAAAATGGAAATAGTCACTGTATAAGAATCCCATGCAGAAAAATAAATATATTGTTCGTGCTCACACAATCAATGCGGTTTATCAATTGTTCTTGTTATTCACGTTGCACTGAATTCTCTGTTAACCTGCCTGTTATCCCGGCCAGATATGAGCAACTGAGGTTGTTCAGTGTATTCAGTGTCCAGCCGGTGACAGGGACTTGATAAAGACGAGCGCCGAAGGAGCAAACCTGGCTTCCTGTAGTTCCCATCACCGGTATCGTGTCACTGAATCCCTACAACCTGCCAGGTAGGTGGGGGTGATGAACCGCATTTTGCAGATGTGGCTGTACTCTGTTAGTCACTCGGCTTCCGGGACAGGGAGCTCACAGAAGCTCACATCCCGTCCAAAGAGGCGGGAGGGACCGGGGCTGGGGGATAGGGACCGGAGCCGGGCGATAGGGACCGGAGCCGGGCGGACGAGCGGTAGACAAGCTCCCTTCCGGGTCCTTTAAAATTTCCCGCCTGCTCCGGCACAGGTCACGCCCCTTTAAGGAATCCCCGCCCCTCCGGTTGTCTAAGCCAACCGGCTCGAGGCAGGCTCCCGGCCAATCGGAGGAGGCCTTAGGCGGGAGCTGTCGCTCCAGGAGCCAATAAGCGGGCAGCTAACCCCGGGCATGCCCGGGCATGTGGCCCCGCCGGCTCGGGCGCCACGTGCGGACCGGAAGAGGCGCGCGGGCGGCAGGTGAGCTCGGGCTCCGCACGCGGGGGCGCGGGTCAGGGCGTCTGGGGCTGGGGCGGGGCCGCGGGGTCGCGCGCGTGGGGTCCGCCCGTGCCTGCGGGGCTGCAAGCCGGGCCCCCGGCGCAGCCTCTCCGCCGTCTGCGGCCTGCTCGGGGGTCCCGGGCCTGAGGAGGCGGCGATGGGC
>PVIY010015155.1:0-54593 GCA_004026745.1 Myrmecophaga tridactyla | reverse complement strand
GAGAGATTGGTCTGTAATGTTCTTTTCTTGTAGTATCTTATCTGGCTTTGGTATGAAGGTGTTGTTGGCTTCATAGAATGAATTAGGTAGTCTTCCCTCCTCTTCAATTTTTTTTGAAGAGTTTGAGCAGGATTAGTATTAATTCTTTTGTAAATGCTTGATAGAATTCTCATATGAAGCCATCTGGTCCTGGACTTTTCTTTTTTGGGAGCATCTTAATGACTGATTCAATTTCCTTACTTGTGATTGGTTTGTTGAGGTCATCTATTTCTTCTCGAGTCATGTTAGTTGTTCATGCCTTTCTAGGAAGTTGTCCATTTCATCTATGTTGTCTAGCTTATTAGCATAAAGTTGTTCATAGTATCCTCTCATTACCTGTTTTATTTCTCTGGGGCCAGTGGTTATGTCTCTTCTTCCATTTCTGGTTTTATTGATTTGCATCCTCTCTCTTCTTCTTTTTGCAAACCTTGCTAAGGGTCCCTTAATTTTATTGATTTTCTCAAAGAACCAACTTCTTGTTTTGTTGATTTTCTTGATTGTTTTCATAGTCTCAATTTCATTTATTTCTACTCTAATCTTATTATTTCTTTCCTTTTGCTTGCTTTGGGGGATAGTTTGCTGTTCTTTCTCTAGTTCTTCCAAGGGAACAGTTAATTCCTCAATTTTTGCTCTTTCTTCTTTTTTTGATATAGGCATTTAGGGCAATAAATTTCCCTCTTAGTATTGCCTTTGCTGCATCCCATAATTTTTGATATGTTCTGTTTTCATCTTCATTTGCCTCGAGATTTACTGCTTTCTCTTGTAATTTCTTCCTTGACCCATTGGTTGTTTAAGGATGTGTTGTTGAGCCTCCATATATTTGTGAATTTTCTGGCCCTCTGCTGGTTATTGATTTCCAACTTCATTCCTTTATGATCTGAGAAAGTGTCTTCTATGATTTCAATCTTTTTACATTTACTGAGACTTGCTTTGTGACCCAGACCCAGCATATGGTCTATCCTTGAGAATGATCCATGAGCACTTGAAAAAAAGGTGTATCCTGCTCTTGTGGGGTGTAATATTCCATAAGTGTCTGTTAAGTCTAGTTCATTTATTGTATTATTCAAATTCTCTGTTACCTTATTGATCCTCTGTCTAGAGTTCTGTCCATTGATGAAAGTGGGGAATTGAAATCTCCAACTGTTCTAGTTTGCTAGCTGCTGGCATGCAATATATACCAGAAACAGAATGACTTTTAAAAAGGGGAATTTAATACATTGCTAGTTTACAGTTCTAAGGTTGAGAAAATGTCCCAATTAAACAAGTCTATAGAAATGTCCAATCTATGGAATCCAGGGGAAAATACCCTGGTTCAAGAAGGCTGATGAAGTTCAGGGTTTCTCTCTCAAGTGAGAAGGCACCAGGTGAACACAGTCAGGGCTTATCTCTCAGCTGGAAGGGCACATGGCAAACACAGTATCATCTGCTAGCGTCTCTCCTGGCTTCCAGTTTCATGAAGCTCCCCGGGAGGCATTTTCCTTCTTCATCTCTAAAGGTCGCTGGCTCGTGGACTCTCTGCTTCATGGTGCTGCAGCATTCTCTGCTCTCTCCGAATCTCTTTTTCTCCAAAATGTTTTCTCTTTTATAGGACTCCAGAAACTTATCAGGACCCCCCCAAATGGGTGGAGACATGTAGTCACCTAATCTAGTTTAACAACCACTCTTCATTAAATCACATCCCCAGGGAGATTATCTAATTACAGATTCAAACATACAGTATTGAATAGGGATTATTCTGCCATTACAAAATGGGATTTTGATTAAAACATGGCTTTTCTAGGGTCCATACATCCTTTCAAACCAGTACATTCCACCCTCTGGATCCTAAAAAAGACATGTTTTCCCCATATACAAAATATGTTAATTTTATAACAATATCAGAAATCCTGAAACCATTTCAGTAGAATACAAAGTTAGAAACATACAAGCTTCTATGAAAATTAGTTACAGGCATGTTCTGTTCTAAGGCAAAGTTTTCCTCTGACTTTGGACCTATAAAAACTCAAAACAAATTATTTGCTGCCAACATACAAAGGAGGAACACTCATGGGATACATACATGCATTTCCATGAGGAGGGAGGAACACAGGGGTCACCAGAACCATAGTTTTGAAAAACTGCAGGGCACTCCATTAGATTTCAAAGTCTGAGAGTCATTCATCTTCGGGGCTTTAGAAAGTGGCAGTCCTACCCTTTCCAAGGGCCTATGCAGAGGCCTGCCTCTCTCTGAATGCAGCCTTGGGGGACATTCGGGAGACCACCTTTTTCTCGGCTTCACCTTCTCCAATCTTTGGGGCTGCACCCGGGCTCTCTGCCATCATCGGGGCACACGCTCAACCCCTCCATGTGGTGGCAGCCAGGCTTTCCCCAAACCTCAAGGCATGTCCTTCACTCTCTCCAAGGCCTGAAGCAACATGACTCTTCCACTGCAATGAGGTGGAAGGCCTACCCTCTGGCTGTGAGGCAAACTCACTCTTTCCACAGGCTTGGGGGAGGGTCCACTGTCCTGGCCCAAGGCGTCTTGACTTCAGACTTTAGACTTCATGGTTTTGCCTCTGAAGTTATTTTTCCTCCAAATCTCTTCTCTGTCCCTCTTAGTCCTGACAGTGGTTCTCTTTATACAGATCCTGCAACACTTTCTTGGATTTCTATGTAATAGCCTTGGATCATGCCCATCAGACATAAGGAGTTTCCACAAATCCCCCTTGATAACTCCATGTCCAATTCTGACTTTCTCTGAAAAGACTGGCTGGTTCCACATTTGGTTAAATCCTCACACAGGGAACTATTCTCTGGGGTCTCCATTTCTAGAGGCCCAGAATTTTTCAGAACTTCAATTTCTGGTTTCTTTGTACCCAAGAGTTCAGTTCTCAGCTTATCTCTTTCCTGTCACATTTCACTATTAGCTGTGAGGAGAAACCAGGCTGCACTTTCCGCATTTAATTTGGAGATCTCTTCTGCTAAATATCCAAGTTCATGGCTTTTAAAATAAGCCTTCCAGCCAAAGCCACTAATCAATTTTGCCAGATTATCTGCCATTTTAAAACAAGGCTTGTCTTCCTTCCAGTCTATAATAAAACACATCTCATTTCCATCTAGAGCCTGGTCAGAGGTATCTTTAGAGTCCACATTTCTACCAAGATTCTCTTCAAAACATTCTAGGCCTTCTCTATCAAGATCCACACAACTCTTCCAGAATCTTCCCCTCATCATTTAAAAAGCTGTTCCAACATGTTTGGTATTTGCAAACTGCAGCAGCACCCCACTTCTCTGGTACCAAAATCTGTTCTAGTTTGATAGCTGCCAGAATGCAATATACCAGGAATGGAATGGCTTTTTAAAAGGAGAATTTAATAAGTTGCAAGTTTACAGTTCTAAGGCTGAGAAAATATCCCAATTAAACAAGTCTATAGAAATGTCCAATCTAAGGCATCCAGGGAAAGATACCTTGGTTCAAGAAGGTCGATGAAGTTCGGGGTCTCTCTCAAGTGAGAAGGTACATGACGAACACAGTTAGGGCTTCTCTTTCAGCTGGAAGGGCACATGGTGAACACAGTCAGGGCTTGTCTCTCGGCTGGAAAGGCACATGTTGAACATGGCGTCATCTGCTAACTTTCTCTCCTGGCTTCCGGTTTCATGAAGCTCCCTGGGAGGCATTTTCCTTCTTTATCTCTAAAGGTTGCTGGCTTGTGGACTCTCTGCTTTGTGGTGCTGCAGCATTCTCTGCTATCTCTGAATCTCTTTTTCTTCAAAATGTTTCCTCTTTTATAGGACTCCAGAAACTTATCAAGACCCACCCAAATGGGTGGAGACATATCGTCACCTAATCCAGCTTAACAACCACTCTTGATTAAATCACACCCCCAGGGAGATTATGTAATTACAGATTCAAACATACAGTATTGAATAGGGATTATTCTGCCATTACAAAATGGGATTTTGATTAAAACATGGCTTTTCTAGGGTCCACACATCATTTCAAACCAGCACACCAACTATTATGGTAGATGTGTCTACTTCTCTTTTCAGTGTTTGCCTCATGTATTTTTGAAGCACTGTGGCTTGGTGCATAAATATTTATGATTGTTATGTCTTTTTGTTGAAGTGTTCCTTTTATTAATACGTAGTGTCCTTCTTTGTCTCTTTTAATTGTTTTACATTTGAAGTCTAATTTGTTGGATATTAATATAGCTACTCCTGCTCTTTTCTGATTATTGTTTGCATGAACTATCTTTCCCAACCTTTCAGTTTCAACCTATGTTTGTTCTTGGGTCTAAAATGCATCTCCTGTAGACAGCATATAGATGGGCCCTGTTTTTTTAATCCATTCTGCCAGTCTATGTCTTTTGATTAGGGAGTTGAATCATTAATATTTCATGCTATAGCTGTAAGGGCAGTATTTTCTTCTACCATTTTGCCTTTTGGATTTTATTTGTCATAGCTATTTTTTTCCTCTTTTTACCTTTACTAATACTATTCATATCTACACTCTTCTCCACACCTCTCTCTCTTTTCTCCTGTCTTTTCCTATCTGTCTCTAGTAGTCCCTTTAGTATTTCTTGCAGGGCCAGTCTCTTGGTCACAAATTCTCTCAATAATTTTTTTTTTGTCTGAAAATGTTTTAATTTCCCCCTCATTTTTGAAGGACAATTTTGCTGGATATAGAATTCTTGGTTGGAGTTTTTCTCTTTTAGAATCTTAAATATATCATACCACCATCTTCTTGCCTCCATGGTTTCTGCTGAGATATCTACACATAGTCTTATTGGGCTTCCTTTATATGTGATGGATTGCTTTTGTCTTGCTTCTTTCAAAATTCTCTCTTTCTTTTGACATCTGACATTCTGATTAGTAAGTGTCTTGGAGTATCTCTATTTGGATCTATTCTCTTTGGGGTACACTGCACTTCTTGGATCTGTAATTTTAAGTCTTTCATAAGAGTTGAGAAATTTTCAGTGATAATTTCCTCCATTAGTTTTGCTCCTCCTTTTCCCATCTCTTCCCCTTCTGGGACACCCACAGCATATATATTCATGCACTTCATGCTGTTATTCAGTTCCCTGAGTCCTTGCCCATATCTTCTCATTCTTTTTCCTATATTTTCTTTTGCTTGTCAGATTTCAGACAAAATCTTCCTCCAGTTCACCAATCCTTTCTTCTGCCACTTGAAATCTAGCATTGTAGGTTTCCACTGTTTTTTTTTATCGCTTCTACTGTGCCTTTCATTCCCATGAGTTCTGTGATTTGTTTTATCAGACTTTCAATTTCTTCCTTTTGTTTCTGCATTGTCTTCTTTATATCCTCCCTCATTTCATTGATTTGATTTTTGATGAGATTTTCCATGTCTATTCAAACATTCTGAATTAATTACTTCAACTCCTGTATCTCATTTGAATTGTTGGTTTGTTCCTTTGACTGAGACATTTTCAATTTTCCTAGTATTACTCATTAGTTTTTGCTGGCATCTAGGCATTTAATTTCCTTAATTGGTTTATTCTGTAGATTGTTTTCACTCTTTTACCTAGGATTTTCTTGCTGGATGGCTTTGTTCTCTATCTGTTCTTTGACATTCAGTTCAGCTTATTCTAAACCTCTAGCATAGGTTTTGTTTAACAGATCAGAATTTTTCAATTCTTGTTTTCTTATTTCTCATCCTGTATTTATGGAGCCTTTTTTTTTCCTTAGGAGGATCTACTTAGATATTATAGACCACAGTCAGATTTTCCCAGACCAGACTGGCCTCCCCTCAGGTGGAAAGAGTCACCTGCATCAGTTTTCCCTGAGAGTGAGACCCAGCAGGTTGACAGACTTTCCTATGATGTCTCTGGACTCTGTGGTTTTCCTGTCCTGCCTAGTATGTGGTGCTTGTCTGCCTGCAGGTCCCACCAGCATATAGTAATGTAGTACCTTTAACTTCAGCAGACTCTCCCTGCTGAGGGTGTGGTAGAGACAGAGGAGAGGTTGTAGCCTGGCTTTAATTGTTTCAGATTTCCAGTCCCTGGGGTCTGAATTCCTTGAGGGAGTGATTCCACTTGAGCTGGGCCTCACTCCTCTGCTGGGGAATTAACTCCTTTCACCCGACTAGCCTCTTTGTCTCTCAGACAAACTTAATTATCCCCTTGCCTGGGGAAGCTGGAGCTTGAGAAGCCTAGCAATTGTATCTAATGAGCAGTTAAGCATCAGAAACAAAGCAAAAAAAAAAAAAATCCTTTTCAGATAACAAACCCATTGGGTTTGTTAATCAAGAGCTTAAGTTGCTCTATGTGTCTCCAGGTCCTATGTGCTCCCTCTTTTTTTTAAGGGTGCAGACCTTTTCAAGTATTTTGTGCTGTCTGATCCAAAACACCTCTGTCCCCACCCCATCAACCCTGCCCCCTCTGCACCGGGGCAAAACTAGTAACTTCGGCTTTTATTTGAGGTTTAACTGAGCTAGGGGCCTATTTCTAGTAGTCAGAATTTGTTAATTCCACAATTGGAGATTGGTTGACCTCAGCCCCTTGCTGCTATTAAAGTCTCTTCCTTTCCCCTCTGGGATCCAGCCTCTGGGGGAGGGGTGATGGCCTCCACGTTTTGGGGGGCTTACAGTTCTGGGTGGGATTACAGCTGGTCCAGCTTGTCCAGACTGGTATATGCTGTGTGTCTAGTCACTGATGTTTCCCCAGAAATTGTTCTGTACTGTTCCTGGCTATTTATTTACTAGCTGCTCTGGAAGACGAACTACGCCACACCTCACTAAGCTGCCATCTTGGAACTGCATATCTTCTTTGGAGTCAGCCTGGGTTTAAATCTTGGCTTTCCCACCCACCGGCCTGGCCTTGTGACCTTGGGCATGTTATTTCAGCACTCTGGGCCACAGTGTTCTCATCTTAATCTTTCAACCACAAAGCCAATTTTTGGGATTCAGGCTGGAGAATATTTTCCACTGCAAGGCAGGCCACAGGAAGGGGTGGCTGTCTCCATGGCCACCCGAGTGGCCCTGGCCACTGCTGCTTCCAGCCCTCATCCCTCTCAATTTATAGGTTTTAATATTTGTTTTGTTCTCTTGTTTTGGTCTCTAGTTATTCATGTAGTAGATCATCTTTGTCTTTCTCCAATTTGTCACTTGCTTTTCAATCACTATTTCTTTTTTGATTTTTGAGTTTTTCTTTCATTTTACCTTCTATTACTCTTAGGATTTTCTTTCATTGTATTTATTCATCCTGTGCCTCTTCTCTTTAGTTTTCAGCTTTGAAATGATTTATTCTTTTATTTCTAAATCTTTTTGTAGCTCCTTCATCAAATCTGTACATTTTCTAGTTTTTATTTGTTAATCTTTCATGTCTTGTTTTATATTCTTAATGTCTCTTGGATTTGAAATAGAAAGTTACTGTTTTGATCTATTTTGTAATAGTGTATTTCTGGTTTTGTTTTTGCTGTGTGTTATTTCACTCATTTTTACTTATTGACTTTCTAAGGGATTGGATTTGGATATTTTTATATTTCTCATCATGTGCTATTTCATTTCTTGACTATCTAGAAGGAAGCATGGTTTAAGGTTGCTTTAATAACTTAACAGAGCTCCTTTTTAAAAAAAATGGTGTGTGCATGTGTTGTGTTTACGAATGGATGGTTTTCTGAAATTTCTTGTTTTTCTCCCCTATTCGCTTTTATCTGATTTTTTTTTTCTCCACTGTCCTTTACCTGACTGATTTTGATTCTAGTCCCAACAGATTTTTCTGTGTAACCCTGTCTTGGAAGGAAAGTTTGATGGATCATACTTAAAATTCATATAAGCTAGACTGTACCTGGCACTTCAGTTCTTATGTCAGACCCCTTGTACCCCTCTGCTACTGGGTCCTGTGGTTGTCATTGATTTATTCTTAGTCACTGGTATTTTAGGATTTATGGGAATAACTTGTCACTTTTATTATACATGTTGTCTGTCTAGTTGTTCTATCCGTTTTTATGTAGGGAGTCATAGATTTTAAAGACTATGCTGCTGCTCTGAGAGATTTCAAATAGAGTTGAAAGGGTATCCTGGAGGTTATTCTTATGCATTATATATATAAATAAATGTATATATTTTGTTTATGATGTATTGGAGTGGCCAGAGGGAAGTACCTGAAACTATTGAATTATATTCCAGTAGCCTTGATTCTTGAAGATGATATATAACAACATATATAACTTGTATAACTATATAGCTTTTTTTTTGGCATGGGAAAGCTCCAGGAACTGCATGGGCAGGTTCTGGGAAACTATATAGCTTTTACATTGTGACTGTGTGATTGTAAAAGCCTTGTAGCTGATGCTCCCTACATCATATGGAGGATATGGACAGATGAGTGAAAAAGTAGGAACAAAAATAAATAAGTAATAGGGATGAGGGGTAAAAGAAAAATTGGGTAGTTTGCAATACTAATGGTCAATGGTGGGGGGTAAGGAGTATGGGATGTAAGGATTTTTTTTCTTTTTCTTTCTTTTCCTGGAGTGATGTGCATGTTCTAAAAATGATCATGGTGATGAATACATGACTATATGATGATATTGTGAGCCACTAATTATTTATTTTTGATGGGACTATATGGTACATGAAGATATCTCAATAAAAATATTTAAACATTAAACGAGAGTCCTAGCTTCCAGTGATGGCATAGTAGCTTTTATATTAGCTTTCCTTCCAAGAATAACTAAAAAGTTGGGTTTTTAAAAAATTCATTTGCTAAATGCATTGTAGTGTCCTAAGTTGGATTCAGTAACAGAATAAAAAAGGAAATTTTTGTGAAATCAGAATAAAATCTGAAATTTAAATTATTAAAACAGCCACTACAACAAACAGCTATGCCACTGCTGCCACCATATTTCCAGGATTTTCATTTTATTTTGTACTTATGTGTGTATTGTTCATCAATCAACAAATATTTATTTACTGGTCTATAGCAGGACATTGGATGTATAGCAGTGAACAAAACTGAATTTCTGCCCCCAAAAGGAGCATACATTCTAATAATAGATGGAAACAGGCTTTGAACATGTGCACCATAAATAAGTGAGAAAATGTCAGGTATTAATAAATTACATGTAGAAGACAAAAAAATGTGCCTCCATTATTTAGTATATTTGATTAGCAATTTTTGTTATATATATTTGTGTGTGTATGTGTGTGCGTGTGTGTACATTTGACTATTACTTTTCAAATTACAAACCATGTTACCATATATTGCATTCATTTATAGTGATAAAAAGCTCATGGATATGCAGACAGAGCAAGTTTTATTTCTCATAAGTAGGAGAGGAACTTTAGATTCAATGATTATAAGTGAGATCTAGTACATTTAAAATCCAAGACAGAAACCTACATCCTTTAAATCCAAGTCTTCTCCTTTATATATATATATATTTTTTTAATATATAAATATAAATAATTATAAATATATTTATTTATTTATTTATTTGTTTGTTTTTTTGGTATGCTGTATGGCAGGGGTCACATTTCATTCTTTTTCCATGTTAGTATCTCATTATTGCAGCACCATTTGTTGAATTTTTGCTTGTTTGTTTGTTTGTTTGCTTTGGTTTTTGGGAAGTGCATTGGCCAGGAATTGAATCCGGGTTTCCTGCATGGCAGGTGAGAATTCTACCACTCAACTACTTTTGTACCCCCTCCTTTATAATTTAATATTCTATTTTTTTCTTACCACATTGCTCAAACACTGTACTGGGGGTGGGGATGATACATTTTTACACCAAGGAATTAATATTCAATTGGGAATAATAAGATGCATCCTTAATGGCATTAATGTGTGAGGAGGGGGCTAAATGAATTCTGTGGGAGTTTAGAGAAGGATGCAATCTCTTTCTGATAGGCAGTATTAGAGAAGCCTTGTTGAAGGGGTGGAATTCTGAGCGGCCCTTATATGTAGAGTGTCTAAGGAAACTCTGCTTGGAATGAGCTATGTCAACAAAACATGTAAGGATGTGCTGAATGTAATTGAAAGAAGGGAAGAGTTCATTCATCAGTTCATTTATTCCCTCATAAACACATCATTCAACAATTTTTAAGCACCTACTACATTCTAGGCAGTGAGCTAGGGCAGAGACATAAATAAAGAAGGATCTTAGTCTAATGAGGGTATTTTCATTTGTAAACTGCCAGAATGCAATACACCAGAAATGAAACAGCTTTTTGTTTTTTGTTTTTTTTTTTTTTTTTTGGTGCATAGTCTGGGGATTGAACCCGGGTCTCCTGCATGAAAAATGGGCTGGAACAGCTTTTTAAAAGGGAATTTATTAAGTTGCAAGTTTACAGTTCTAAGGCTGTGAAAATGTGCAAATTAAGGTAAGCCTATAAAAATGTCCAAACTGAGGCATCTAGGGAAATATACCTTGGTTCTCAGCTGGAAAGGCACATGCAACCTCTGCCAGCTTCCTCACCAGGCTTCTTCAATGGCTTCCCTGGGAGCATTTTCTTTTTGCATCTCCAAATGTCTCTGCCTGGGTGGGCTCTGTTGGGTCTTAGCTTTTTCCAAAATGGTTCTCTCTTAAAGGGCTCCAGTAAGCAACCCCAACTTGAGTGAGTAGAGACACATTTCCATGGAAACCATCTAATCAAAAGTTACCACCTACAATTGGGTGGGTCACATCTCCAGGGAAACAATCAGAAAATCCCATCCAGCAATTCCAAATGAGGATTAAAGGACTTGTTTTTCCTCGGGTACATAGTAGCTTCAAACTTGCACAAAGGGAAATAACATAATGCGTCCAATATAAAAAAAAAAAAATGAGACCTACAGGACTGAATCTTCACCTGTAGTGCCAACAAGGGCAAGCAGCCAGAAGGTGAGGAGCAGAGATTTCTAGCCAGTCTCTGAGCAGGCTCCTTGTTGTTCCTTACCTTGAAATATTCAATTTTCTTGGAGCATATTATGTATGAAAAACAGTGGTGGTGGGAAAATCTAGAAAAGTATGTTGTGAGTTAGATTTTAGGGGACTTTAAATGTCATGATGATGAATTTATTTTTAGATAATAAAGAGCCATTGAAAGTTTTTGATGGGAAGAATAACAGAAGATGCCATTAAATGGAAGCAGTAGTCAGAAAAGGATCCAAAACTTAGTTCTACCATTTTTGAAAGTATGACACATTGGGGGAATTTATTTACACACTCTGAGTTTCATTTTCTTCATCTGTAACACTGGGGATTTATTCATTCATTTTTTAAGTCAAAAGATATTTAGTAATTAGTCACTAAATTCTTATCATTGTTCTTGAGCTGTACTGTCCAATGCAGTAGCACTACTCCCGTGGAACCACTGAGCATGTGAAATATGGCTGTTAAGTGTAAAATGCTTGTGAGATTTTTGAATTCTTACTATGAGAAAAATAACATAAAATACACCAGGAATAATTTTTCATTGAATATATGTTGAAATAATAATAGTTCAGAGATACTGGGATATTATTTGAAATTAATTCCACGGTTTATTTTCATTTTCTAATGTGCTTACTAGGAAACTTAAAAGTGCGTATGTGGCTGCATTCGTTCTTTACATTATGTTCTAAAGGATAGCATTTTCTAGATGCTGGGTATACAAAATTGAATATTTTAATGGTGGGAGATGGAAAATAAGCAAGTAAAAACTAAATACATAAACTGTAAAATTTTAGAATGTGAAATAAATGCTATGAACAGTGTAAAGCACACACGTTCAACAGAAAGGGTCTCAGGACTGAAAAGGAATGGTGGAAGGCAGAATAGAAAAGTTGGGCTAGGATGTAGAGAAAAGTGGACAGTTTTGGAATATTATTTGGATGACAAGGTGACCGGACTTGCTCACAGTTAGATTTAGGAGACTAAGGGAAAAGGGAAAATGGCATAAATCCTAAGCATATTTTAGACTTGTTAGGAGAATTCAATGTGATTGAGTAAATAAAACACTAAAACAGTGTTTGGAACATAACATTCTCAGAAAATGGTAGCTGTGCGATACGGTATAGGGTAGGCTCAAGATGTGAAAAGTACTGGTCTGAAGGAGGCTTCCCTGGCCTAGAAATCATCCCAGTTTTACTACTGCCTCTTATGTATATGAACTTAAACTGTGGCTCTAATAGGAAATATTACTTTTCATTTGGCAGTTTGGAAATTTTCAGAGCTTTTAGACATTTCTCTTCCTCTCTTCCGACCTGCCTCTTGTCACACTATTGCTCCCTCTGGAACACCTATTCATTTGCTACATCTTTGCTAGCCACTTATTTACTCAGGCTTTCTAACTTACATATTTGTCCTCTCTCAGGAAACGCACTAATATCTTCCTTCTGGGGGTATTGTAATGATTGTGACCATCTGTTTAAATATTTCTTCAGTTCTGATAAAATAAACCAATGCCTTTCAAATACCCAAGGCACACAGAGCATTGCATCTCCCTCCTGAGTAGAACTCTTCTTTCTTTCTTCCCTTTATTTTCAGAATGACCACGTTCCCCAATACCATGGAAATTAAGGGCTTTCATCCACTGTGTGGGTGATTTCTCTCCGGGTGTAGGACTTATGTCTTTATGGGTAGCAGTGGAACACAACACTTCTTCTCAGCCTTGAGATGGACTCTGTCCTCCGTTGGATCCCTGGCATGGCCCACCCTTCCAGCTGGCAGGACACATCCTTCTTACATGGGCAAACTCACCTTCTAACAGGCCAGGCCTGATATCCATTTCTGGGGGACAGTGGAGGGTGAGGTGTGTGTGTGATGAAATACATATCAATTGGCCTTTTCCTGAGACGAAGCAAGAGTGTTGGTAAGAGAGTGAGGAAGAGTCTATTTTATGTAGAGGAAAAGATTTAAGCAACCAAGTCAGAATTGGTTAGTGATGACCATTTCAAGTCATTCATCAAGTATTGATTTATTTCATGTTTGCTGAGTCTCTTCTATGTATCCAGACTGTGTCAGGCACTGGGGACAGAGGGAAGATGGTCTCTAGTCTTCTTGTAAAGTTCCTGCCTTCAAGATGTTTTGGAGAGATACCCCTAAAAAACTAACAAACAAACAAAAAACCTAATAAAACAATTAGAGGGTGAGACGTAATTAAAATTTATGGCGCAAATTTTAAAGACTGGGAAAGGTCAGGAATGAAGATGTGATGAAATTTGCAGGAGTCCTAAAGGGGCTTCTGGATGAAATGGGCCTTCAAGTCTGAATGGGATTTGAATAGGTTTGAGGGGAGAGAACAGCCTGACTTAAACAGAGTGGAACAGGATGTGTGAAAGAGAACGGTGGGAGATAGAATTGGCCAGGACCCTGCAATCAATCAGGAAGTGTGACTTCTAGAAGGTCTTCTGGTCAAGCAAAGTGGGAGAGAGAGAGAGAGAGGAGAGACATTATTTCCTGCTCACTATCTCTTTTCAAAGCTTAATACCAGACTATAAGAAACAACATGTCTAATACTGGAAATAGCTTCCTTGACTGGTCATTCCATCTTACACTGGATGGGGCTGAGAGGTGAAATTAGTTCTGCCTCTAGCAGGGGCTGCCCGATGGTTCCTGCTTTTAGGTATAGCTTCGTAGCAGCCGAGAAAAGGGTTCCCTGATAGCGAGGAAATCACTGTAGCTGAAATGGACATCAGTGGTCAGAATTCCAAGAATGTCCAGGCAATGGCCAGAGGAATTCCACATACTACAAGGGAACCAAATGAACAAAATAATAAGTTTTTTCCTTTCTCGATATGTTTGTCCTCCAAGCAGAACGTGCCTAAAAGAGAAAACCTATCCTTCAAGTACGAGTATTTCTTTAGGCTTTTGAAATCACTTAAATCCATCTTTTAAGCTTTTTAAGATAACAGCTTTATTGAGATAAAATTTACATACATAATAATCCACCATTTAAAGGGTACAGTTCAATGTTTTTAGTATATTCACAGAGTTTTACAACTATCACCACAATCAATTTTAGGTCATTATCATCACAACAAGGAAACTGTACCAATTAGTAGTCACTCCCCACCTTCCCCATTCTTTCTGGCCCCAACTTTCCTAGATAACTACTAATCTATTTTCTGTCATTGTAGATTTGCCTTTTCTGAAAATTTCATATAAATGTAGTTATAGAATATGTGGTCTTTTGGGATTGGCTTCTTTGACTTAGTGTGATTTTTCAAGGTTCAGCCATGTGATGTCACGTGCAGGCATAACTCATTTTATTGTGCTTCACTTCATTGTGCATCACAGGTATTGCATTTTTTATAGATTGAAGGTTTCTTGCAACCCTGCTTTGATTAAGTTTGTCAGGACCATGTTTTCAACAGCATGTGCTCCCTTTGTGTCTCTGTCACAATTTGGTAATCCTCACAATATTTCAAACTTTTTCACTATTATTCTATCTGTTATGATGACCTATGATCAGTGATCTTTGATGTTACTATTGTGATTGTTTGGGGGTGTCAAGAACTGTACCCATATAAGATGGTGAACTTCATTGATAGATATTACATGATCTGACTGTGTCACCACCTGGCTGCCCACCCCCCCATCTCGCTCCCTTTCCTCAGGCCTCCCTATTCCTTGAGACATAATGATATCTAAATCAGACCAATTCATAACCCTACAATGGCCTCTGAGTGCTCAAGTGAAATTACACCATCTTAAATAAAAATCTAGAAAAGACTAAGCTTTGAGGAAGGCATCAAAAGCCATGATGGGCCAAGCGAGGCTCATGGGTCAAACTGTTAGCCAAGTTGTGAATGTAAGGAACATTTCTTGAAGGAAATTATGGTAGTTAGAGTCAGGTGTCAACTTGGCCAGTTGAAGATGCCTAGTTCTATTGCTGTGGACATGAGCCAATGGCATGTGAATCTCATCTATTGCTGGTTACATCTGCAGTAGGCTAGGAGGCATGCCTGCTGCAATGAATGATGTTTGATTCAATTGGCTGGTGCTTAAATGAGAGAGCTCAGTGTAGCACAGCAAAAAGCAGCTCAGCATACCTCATCTCAGCACTTGCAGCTCAGCCCAGGCCTTTGGAGATGCAGAAAGGAATCACCCTGGGGAAAGTTGTTGGAACCCAGAGGCCTGGAGAGAAGGCCAGCAGAGATCGCTCTGTGCCTTCCCACATAAGAAAGAACCTCAGTTGAAGGTTAGCTGCCTTTCCTCTGAAGAACTATACATTAACTAAATAAATCTCCTTTTATTGAAAGCCAATCCGTCCCTGGTGTGTTGCATTCCGGCAGCTAGCAAACTAGAACAGAAATTAGAAGTGCTGCTTTAGTGAACACATGAATGATAAGAAAGTGAAACAGTCTTATTGCTGACAGGGAGAAAGTGTTAGCAGTCTAGATAGTAGATCAAACCGGTTACAACATTCTCTTAAGTCAAAGCCTAATTCTAGAGCAAGGCCCTAACTCTCTTCAATTCTGTGAAGGCTGAGAGAAGAGAAGAAGCTGCAGAAGAAAGTTTGAATTATTCATCTTCAAATTTAGGAAGTTTGTTAGCCATTATTGTTTTGAATTTTTTTTTTCTGCTTCTTTTTTCTACGTGAAACTTTTTTCATTCTTCATTCTTTTTTCTTTTGTTCTTTAGATTTCATATCTCTATAATCTTTCTTCAAATTCACTGATTCTTTCTTCTGCTCCCTCAAATCTATTGTTCTGACTCTTGTGAATTTTTCCTTCCAATTATTATACTTTTTAATTCCAGAATTTCCATTTGATTCTTTTTTTTTTAATGAATTCAATCTCTTTAATGATATTCTCTAAGGCATTGCCATCATACCTTTCCTAACTTCTTTCAGCATAGTTTCCTTTAGATCTTTGAACATATTTATGATGGTTGCCTTGATGACATTTGCTATTAAATCTTACATCTGGGACCTCTCACTTGCAGTGTCTGTCACCTTTTCCCCCATGTATAGGTCACAGTTTCTGCTTTCCTTTTATGTCTTGTAATTTTTTTTTTTTTTTGGCTAAAGATTCTACATTTTAGGAAATGTAATGCGTCAACAATAGGGGGCTGAGTTGCCTACCTTTCAGAGATTGTGTTTTGGTCAATTGCTTGTTTATTTATTTAACGCAGGCTAGACTGATTTATTGATGTCACTTCCCCCACATATTCAGCCTGTAATGCCACTCTTCTAAGGGAGCAGCCCTGGGTATATCCACAGTCACTCTGGGTTAGCAGTGATATCATGCATAGGTGGCTGTAAAACAGATAACTCAAGCATCCACTTTCACCAGACTCCCCCCACTTTTCAAAATCTAGGACTGATATCCTTTAACATATTGTGAGAAAGTACCAGTTTTGGTCTTTCATCCCTCATGAGTTATCACTCCTCATTTAGTTGGCTCAACTCTTCATTTAATGGGTCCCCCTATTTGCCATTTCCTGGAATTCCTGGGCTATACTTTCATCACAGGATACTGTGCCACCTTCTAGGCTCAGGTCAGAGATGGATGAGGAGAAGCCAACCTGTGCTTTATTTCCCAGTCCATTTCATCTCTACATTACATTACACACATGTAGTTGTAAAAGTGTCTATCACTTTTTTTTCTTTTTATTGAGGGGAAAACTCAAAACATATTGACTTTAAACACCAGGGTGAGGTACCTTTATGCTTATCCAGGTTCTCTCCCCCCAAGTTTATTCCTTCTAAAGAGAGGACCTTTTGGAGAAGCTCCTCCTCCTCCTTCCCCTATAAGAGCCTTCATCTTTCACTTCTTCCCATCCCCCAACCTCTAGCAGTACATTTCCTCAAATCTCACTCATTAATTTTGAGAGAGAAGATATAAGAGTCTAAATTCGAGAGAATAATTCGCAATACGTGGAGCTTTGTGACTCTGTCTCATAGAATTCCTTTTGAGGTCTCTTCCTCCCTCCACCTTTGAACTTTAGGCCAGTCTCCTGGAATACAGGGGTGTGAGCGCACACACACACACATGCACACACATGCCCCTGTTCTCACTCTTCTCAAGGACAAATGTTAATTATCAGAGATATTCCAGGCTAACTTCTTAAGGAAGAAGTAGGTTACTTGCCTAACTGTCATATAATTTTCAAAGCAACTTTCTCTCCAGGAGTCTGGACATTTCATTATTATGCAGAAAAATGCATAATTTCCTTTCTGCATATCATCCTTGCCCCTATCCCATTTTAAATTGCATCTTTGGCCTTGCTAGGAATAAGAAAAGGCTCTTATGGGGCTCTGTCCTCATCTAAGGCAGCTCTGAAATGAAAAGAGGCTTTGCTATTGCTGTTCCATTAAGGAAAAGATAACTCCTTATCTAAATATCTATTTTACCTTCTAATTCTAACAAGGAGTGGGGAGGGGCAATGGGTTAATCTCCCCCATACATAAGCACAGGTAATTGCTTACCTGTATGCATAATAGTCAGGACACATGATCTGACAAAGGTTTATGTTTTCTGACTCATGATTCATTTTCATTAAGTCCTACAAAGGAATAAAAATCAAACTGGATTTATGCATTCTGTGCAGCATTAAATGAATCACCTGCCCTGAAGAAAGGAAAATGATACAATTCTTTTCCAGAAAATCCAGCCAGCATGGCCATCATAGCTTTATGACGTATTCTCGTTAATTATGAAAAATGTTCAATCACTTAAAGAAATCTTCAAAAAAGAAACTTAAACGTTGTGGCTCTGGATTCTGGTGAGGATCAAACTGGTCGAAGGCAATGCTGAATGCCAAATGATAGTTTCTACTGAATAATTTAGGCCATCTGAACTCTGGTATTACTTACTTTATGAATAAAATGGGAATCATTAGTGACTGCTTTTCCTCCCTGTGCCAGATACGATGTGTTCCGGCCTCATCATGGGCCCTGTTTTCCTCTGGGTAACTCATGTCTACAAATTTGACCTGCCATTCCGGCGCCTGATATTAGTAGCCCCTAAATGAATGTATTTTGAAGTCATACTGCTTGATGTAGTGTCTTTTTTTTTTTGCATGGGCAGGCACCGGGACTCGAACCCGGGTCTCCAGTGTGGCAGGCGAGAACTCTGCCTGCTGAGCCGCTGTGGCCCACCCTTGATGTAGGTTTTAATGATGATTATTATCTTGAAGTAAAAAGAGATTGCAGAACAAAACCCAGGCATCTCTCTAAGCTGGCGATGAATCTCGTCTGTGGAAGAATGGTATGGGGGGAAAAAAATCCGAGGTCTTGATTTTCTCTCTAACGTCATTTTTTTCCCCCTTTCTCCCCACACAGGGAAGTGATGCTGATATGGTGGATAAGAACAAATGCTGTACGCTCTGTAACATGTCTTTTACCTCAGCAGTGGTGGCTGACTCACATTATCAAGGCAAAATCCATGCCAAAAGGTTAAAACTGTTGCTAGGAGAGAAAACGCCATTAAAGACCGCAGGTATGTTTGTGAACAGTAAACATGGGGAGACTCTGAGAACAAGCACTGAGCTGTCACAGAGGCAGGTCGGCTACAATCAGAGGCTGATGGAAGATGTCATTCACAAACTAAGGGATGGGTGGGGAGCCCCAGCAGACCCTGCTGTCACAAGACCATTAAACACCATCTCAGATGTTCATTATATCCGCCTGCCTCCTTCAGATTAGTAATTCAGCAGCTTGCACATTCTGAAAATCACTTTACATTCTGTAGGCTGTTATCTGTTATAGCTAGTCTACATTTTGCAAGATTTTATATCTATTATGTAATGAACACGGGTCTTCCCTAGTTTGTGTCTGTGATCCAGTACAGAGAGTGAATTGTGTGGAATGAGTTTATCCTCTACCAGTGTCTACGCAATGTGGTATATCATCCTGTGCTTATCTTAAGGCGGAGGTTGGGGAAAAAATCTATGGTCCTTAAAAAGATTTTAGTTTGCAGATCAAATGATTTTTTTTTTCTTCTGCGGTTGTATTCCTGTCATCTTCGTAGGGGATCCTGTGATTCGAGTTCATAAATGTTCACAGTTGAAAGCTTACATATTGATAATAACAGATCATTTGACCTTCTAATGGCTTGACTAAAAAAAATTTGTTCAGAGTCCATCAAATGCTGAAACTTAATATTATCATAATCTAATCATGAAAGACTATTTGGTCAAGGTTTACATCCTGGTAAAGCTGTTACTAGGCTGGGGTTATGATCCCAAGAAGTTGGGGGTGTATTTCACCATAACTACCCTTGCAATGCAATTAAAATTTAGCAGTGCATTTTATCTTGCTGCCTAATGAATCGTGCATAAATCGTGGGCGTAATTATTTTTTAAATAGTATTTTGGAAATCAGAGAGAGTCTAAAACATGCCTTGGCTTTTATTCTCACCAATGTTTTTCCTAAGAAACATGTCTTCTTTACCTAGAGAATGACAAGGAATCTTGTCACTAAATTTTTCTACTTGGTATAAACTAAAGAATATTGTTTTTCTAAAGGTGGCTGTGACATTCAGGCATAGGATGGGGTTGTGAAACACATGAAATCTGGAGACAAGCTCAGCTTGTTTTGGAGCACACTCTTTATATTGGCATTTGATAAGCAGCCACTCAGTTGAAAACTCCTGATTCTAGCTCTCTAAAATGTTGGAAGCTCACCTTGTAACCTACTCCCCATCACATTTCTTAAAATAGACACCTCAGAGAAAGAGTCACTGGAAAATTTTTACCTATTTTCCATGAATGAGTAACTGGCCCATTTGTTCTCTCTGCCTAAGCAAAGTATTGCTGTTAAATTTAATTTTGGAGGTGGTGATGGAAGAGGGAAACTGTATCATTGTTTATCACGTCAATTAGCAAGTGGGAGAGCTATTATTTCTGTATAAAAATCACCACATGGTAAAAATAGTTGTTTGTGAATTTAAATACATCCTCAAGACAACCAAGCACCAGTTTGTTTTCATGAATTCAAATCCTCTCAGAACTGGTACATATACTTGGGGGTAATTTGAAGTTGCCATTAATATATTCCAAAGGAGAAATCACAGCGCTTGAGTGTGCAACCTCTACCTAATGGCTTCGGTCTTGGTTGTCCACAGAGCACCCCCAATCCTCAATGATACAGAAATCAGGTTGCTGGTTAGGCAGGAAGGAAATGGGGTCAGGAATAGGCAGCACCAACAGCTTGTGGCTTGGGTTGGGGGAAACAGATTCTGATTGCCTTGTGACAGTATTTCCCCTTTATCTTCTACCTCAGGGCTCCTGGGCTGCCTATCACCCTTCAGCAGCATCTCCTCTCATTCATTCCCCTTCGAAGCTGCTTTCAGCAGAAAGAATCTTGGAAAGCAGCTACATAAGGCAGACTTGGAGGGGCTAGAAAGCTCAGCATGTCCCTGGGCCTGGGTTTGTGTCAACCCAGCTGCTGGCAGGAGGCAGAGAAAGCAATCTACCCTTCCAGAGGGAGTTGAGTCATTAGACACAGGTATAAACAGAGGGTTGGCAATGTGGAGGTGTAACACTAGTTAAGGATTTGGGGGCTTGGTAGAAGGGTGGAGCCAGTAGTTGAGTCAGTGTGCAGAGAACATGCAGAGATTCAAGCAGGGTTCCCGCATCAGGAAGGTCTAGGAGGCAGTATCAGCACCGGGGCCGCAGTCCTGGGGTCCCAGGGGAAGGAAAGGCTGGTAAGAGCAGGGCAGAGTACATTATTTAAGGCAAAGATTCCAGGTAGGAAAACAGTTCTATGGAACAAATTAGGAACATGGTTACATACCTGGGGTGTAGGCTGAGGCTTGGTCTCAAGCAAAACTCACTTACTACAAGTGCAGGGCAAAAGCAAAGGAGCAACGAAGAAGAATGCCCAGGCCATGGGCTTCCTGAACCACCAAATACAGTGTCTTCACTCCCTTGAGTGGGTCCAGCGTTGCAATCTTTCCTTGCTGTCTGCTGCCAAGGCCAGCAATCATTCCTGAAAAGATTCACCCTCCAAGCTGTGGCTGCCCTGTGCATATCTAGGAAATTCTCTGCCTTATCAACCAGGTTGGCTTGAAATTACTTCTGTAATGAAAACAAAAGAGTTAAAAAAGAACATGCAAAACCCAATCAGCTGAATCAAGATGTCAGAGAGACACAATTCCCCTGCCCAGCTATGCCACTTAATCTGCCCCTCAGTGAATAACAACCTCTTGAACTGTAGTGATTTTCTGGGTAGGAAAAAGTGAAGCATAATTCAGAGCTTCTCCATCTGCTGAGAGTAAGCAATTGGAATCTGTGAATCACTACCTTTCCTCCTACTCAAGCTACACTTTGATTAAGCGTCAACTTGGTATCCTGGAGAATTAGTTGTGGTTTGATTTGCCTTCTCCAAATGGGCGCCTGTTTACTAGAATTTCTGAAATGCTTGGCAGAGATGCTGGAACAAAAGCCTGTCCCAGTTCTTGGTCTCTGCTGCAGTTGGTACTCTTCTGGATCCTGTTGTGAAGACAGAAGCCTGAGTGGAGACTCTAGACCCACAGTGCTCTTCAGGGCCAGCAGACCTCAGGCGGGAATCTTGCCCAGATGGGAGGCTGTATTGAAGTTGTTGTAAGACTATGTTCTTTGCAGTAGAAGCCAAAGAAACCACACTGTGAGAAGGATTTAGAGGAGGTTTAGAGGAAAGAGGCTAGGAAAAATGAAGGGTGTGAAACTCCTCTCATTGGAAGAAAACTAAAGGGAGTAGGGGTTGCTTATCATGGCAAAGAGATGACCTAGGTCAAGTTCGGGGGCAAGTATTTGCAAGGCTGTCATGACAAAGAGAGATCCATGTTTGCGTGTATATGTGCTTAGATGCAAAAAACATAGCCAATGAATTGGTAGTACATTAAGAAATTGGATCTGAGCTCAATATAAGAAAGATTTTATCAATATTCTGTGATGCTTAAAAGTTGAAGTGTAGCCTTGAGGAGTGTTGAAGCAGAGGCTGACTGACAGCTTGGCAGGGCGTTTCTGAAGACGTTCCGGCCTCAGCTTAGTAGTTGCTCTAGATGATATTTAAAGTCCCTCCAACCCTGAGATTCTCAGCCAGACAAGCTACCCACAGGCTTGACCCCTTGACGTAATATGGCAGAAAGAGCACTGGCCTAGGAGTTAAGAGAAATCAACTTAGGTCCTATTTCTGGGTCAACTAGTTGTATCATCTTTGCTAGGTCCTTTATCTTTTCTAACCTCAGTTTCCCCATCTGTCATATAGTTCTAATTTTGGCTGCATTTATGTTACTGAATCTTATGCAGAGCAAATAATAGATTCAAAAGTTCTTTGAAAAGCTGAAGGTGTTGTGTTATTCACAGGTGAGTATTTGGTAGAACCATATTGATATTGATTCCTTTCCTCTATCAGTGCCTCTGATTTCCTGATTAACATAGTGGGGTTGTTCAATTGCTATCTTACATATAGCACTGCAGGTCATTGTATTGTATCTCCTAAGGGACAAACCTTTCTGGGATAAGTGCTGTGAACTGAGGTGAGGCTGGTGCTGGTGGGGAATGGGACAGGTATTGTAAACTCAGGGATAGGGGTTGGCCATGGAGCTAAGCAGATGTATCAGCTGAGTTTGACAACAGAGATCAGGCTGAAGCTATGCAAATCCTGCTTGCTTAAGGATGAGATTTTTCTTAGAGGCCCCTGAGGTGGAGTTGAGTTTGCAGGCGAAGATAACAGCTTCCAACAGAGGGGAGATGCTGAGTAATAGACAGGATCTGGGACAGCCTTAAGGCTGCATGATTGTTTCTGGGCTCTTGCATGCCCCAGTCCATCCCCTGACACTGAAATTTTGCTGTGGTTGTTCCCAGGTAGCAGCCTGGATGGCCTGCAATGGTGCACATTAGACAACTTCCTGTCTGCCTCTGATGGTGCCCCAAGGGCAAGGTCACTAATTGTCCTGAAACATGTCCATGCCCTATTTCCCAGAGCCTGTGAATATGTTATGTTACATGGCAAGGGGAAGCTAAGGTTACATATGGAAATGAGGCTGCTAGTTAGCCAAATTCCAGATGAGATTATTCTGGATTATTCAGGTGGGCCCAGTGTGGTCACAAGGGTCCTTACAAATGAAAGAAGAAAGCAAGTGAGTAGGTGTTGGAGTGATGCAATGGGAGAAAGACTTGACCAGTCATTGTTGGCTTTGAAAATGGAAGGGGGCTTGAGCCAAGAATGTAGGTGGCCTCTGCAAGCTGGAAAAGGAAGGAAACAGATCCCACTCTGAGAGCCCCCAGAAGGAACAGCAACCTGCTAACACCTTGATTTTAGCCTAGTGAGATCCATTACAGATTTCTGGCCTCTAGACCTGTAAGGTAATAAATCTGAATTGTTTTAAGCCATTAAGTCTTTAGTCATTTGTTACAGCAACAACAGAAAACTCATTCATTGACTTAAGTAAATTCTTGTCTTAACAAGGTAGTCCCTTTGCATTCCATGCAGTTTGCATTGGGATTGCCAAATGCAACCTAGGGAACATGGTCACAACTCTAATTGGGGCTTGTCTGAGGTGGGGAGTATATCTTTGAATCAAGCTCAAATCTTATTCCTCAAACATAGCTTTCTACTTTACCTTACAAAATCTCTGGTGACTATTTCCTATGAGGTCAAGCACGTTGTTCCTCCTGGCTTTCAGGTCTTTGCACAAGTGAGCTCTTCTACATCTCCAACCTTGTTTCCCATGTCTTCTTAAGGCACATTTTCAGAGGCTCTGGCCAGACTGGTGTCCCCACTGTACCACCAGCCGACTGTCTTCCCTCGGTGGTCCTGCCTATAAGATGCCCTTCCCTCTTCCTGCTGTGGATCCAAATAACTTCCACCCTCCAATATACAGAGCAGTTCTTAGCTAGTCTCTGAAGTTTCTTGTGGCTGCTTGAGATTTTCATGAGTACAGCATGGGCTTTGAAGTCAGACATAACCAAATTCCACCCCTTCCTAGTTGAGGATTTGGGGCAAGTTACTTGACCTTTCTGCACCTTATTTTCCCTATCTGTACAGTGGTTAGAATGTTATTAATTACATCAGAGTTGCTCTGATTAGTGTACAAGACAATTAGTACATGCAAGTAGCACAGGATATGCAACATAGAGAACACTTAGGAAATGTCGCCATTTTTATTTGCTGTGTATTATTTTTCACTTAAAGTATTTTATTGCCTGTAGCCCAGGGTTGCTACCATTGATTCTTCTTTACCAATTTGGTGCAAAGTAGGCTGTAAATTCTCCTACTTTGTGCAGGAACCACATCTGCATACTTATTCTGTATTCTGCCACACTCCCTTACCCAAGCTTGCCTGTCATGTTCCTCTTCATGGCAGAGAGTGACAGAAAAATATAACATGATGTTCATTTCTGCTGAGGGCAATTATGAATAGGAATATTGGCCAGGGTCAAGAAATGTGAGAGAGAAGATCAATATCAAAAAGCCAAGGAGATCTGCTAAATGAAGTGTTAATCCAGTGCAGCTGAGCAGTGAAGAGAAGTGGGTGTAAGCCAAGAAGAATGACCAGGAAACCAGATTTGAATAGAGGTTAAATTAGAGAGTGGAAGAGATGGCCCAGTCCCAGAGGAGCTGAGGCTGTGCATTGTCTGCCAGGGGCCTTGGACATGTGCCAGGTGAGAGACATGAAATGCACTGACTTGGCCAGCCCAGCTGGATATCTCCTAGATATCTAGGAGGAGCAGCCATGAGTCAGTAAGTCAGTGCAGAGGCTGGGGGCTTGTGGGGTGGCAGAGAAGAGTTGTAAGACCCAGAAGAGCAAAGTAGGGTAAGAGTGAAAGAAAATCTGGAGTCCATAGAGGGGAGCTGAGTAGGCAATCCAAGGGGCATCAGGTATATCAGATAGGAACCAGGCAGAGCCAGCTCACAGCAGGGTCATCTTGCCAACCCATTATTGTTTCTGCGCCCTCAGTTGCCCCAGCCTCATGTAATGTCCTGCAGCTTCTGACGCTGAGCTCAAGAAATGCTTTTGGATCCACTGATTGCCTCTAAGAGTGGCTGCAGGAAGCAGTACTTTTTGTCTCTAAATGGAGCACCTCACTGAGCAGAACCATAGCCAACTCCTGCCAGACTTTCTGTCCAAAAGGTAGTATATACTGCATCAAGCCTGGGACTTTCTGTTGGCAGTTGTTCCACCCAGCAAAGCTGGCAGGTTAGGACAGAAAATGCTTACCCTAAGGATAGAAAGAGTTATAACTACCTTAAAAGAGTTCATAACTTGGAGGTTTCATTTCATTATTTTGTTTAGTTCCTCCCAACAAGCATACTTTTTATGGGAATATAAAGATGGAAAAGATGCCCCTTGCCATATGGTAAGGAAGAGAGACACACATGCGTCTAGTATGATGAACACACACCATGAAGATCTGCAAATGCGGTGGGAAATTGAGGTCAAAGTAATGGCAATTAGAGGATCCGCATAAGAGTTTATGAAATGGGTCACTTAGGGAAGACCTTAAAGTCTATGTAACCTGTGGGGGTTTATGGGGAATGTTCTTAATTTCTCCTAGGAGTCTTTTATCTGGATCAGGGTTTCTAATCTCAAAACTTTTGACATTTTTGACTGGCTGCCACTTTATTTTATGTCTTGTGCACTGTGGAGCGTTTGGCAGCATCTTGGCCTCTGCGGAGCTGATGCCAGTAGCACCCCACTACTTGTGACCATCAGAAATGCCCACAGACATTGCCAGCTGTTTCCTGGGGTGCAAATTTGGCCCCATATGAGAACCACTGACTTAGATCAAGCGTTAGCAAATCATGGCCTGCAAATGAAATCTGACCAGCTGTCTGCAATGGTTTTCTGCATTTTTAAATGGTGAAAAACCATCAAAAAGAAGATATTTTATGACACAGAAAGAATATATAAATTCAAATTTCAGTGTCCGTTAATAAAGTTTTATTGAAACCCAGCCACACAAATTTGTTTACATATTGCTTGAGGCTACTTTTGTGCTAGAGTGGCTGAGGTGAGTAATTGGTGCACGGTTAGTCCCCAAAAGCTAAAATATTTTCTATGTGACCCTTTACATGAATGTTGTGCTGACTCCTGATCTAGTTGAGGAATTCTCTCAAGGGAAACTCAGCAAGGTGGCGGTGTAGGTTTGTATATAAAATGAAAAAAGTCTCCCAGGACTAGCCTTTGACGTCCTGGGGAGGAGGTACAGGAGAATTGGGCTAGAGATTGGTGAATAGGTTATGACTGAGAGCAAGGAAGGTTAGAGAGATATGCCTCAAGCAGATACTTTAAGAATCTAAAGAATGGGTGGGTTGGTGGGCGTGGCCTCCTCTTGCTAAAATCAGGGAAGTTCTTCCAGGAAGCTGTATTACCTCAGTGATAGAAAATGTTTCCACTAGGTATAAAAACCTGACCCCTATGAAAACTAAAGAGAGGAAATCATAACCAGATTTTGCAAAAAAAAAAGCTTAATCAGATTTTTCCTTCTAATCTAAATTCTCATTTGAAATCAAAGTTCCAAGCCAACTTCTTTCCCTAATGGCAGCTGACAAAGGTCACAAGCCTCCATATCATGCTTGCTAGCCAGTGATTCTATTCTCTTCCGTTGCAGTAAGGCCATACAAGCAAGATAATTGGAATAAGCAGGAGACTTGAGTTCTTACTTAAAATCCTGAATAAAACATGTTTTAAGTGTTTTCTGAAAAAATTAGTTTTGAGGAGAATGTGAATTATTCAGAGGAAGTCTGCAGCATAGGAAAAAGCTTTAAACTGTAGATGTTCACCGTTTTCTACCGTTAATCAAAATGAAATTTTAAGATTATTCATATTAATCATATTCAAGAAAATTCATTTGTGTTTGTGGCAGAAACATTGCTCTTCAGAAACCCATTTGCTTCCTTCTATTCCCCAGACTTTCAGTTGATTGTGAGTGGAAGTATTGCCCATTACTTTTAGGCTACAAGATAGAGAAGGGCCATTCAACCTACATTAAACTTTGCGAGAGTAAGAAATAAACCTTTATTGTGATACTTTGGGGTTGTTTGTTGCAGCAGTAAAGCATAATCTATCTGGGATGATACATTGTACCCTAAAGTTACAGTTTCACATATAAACTTTTATGAATAAATCAATCATTCTTATCAAAAGTGGCTATTGAACTCACTCTTGCATACAATTTCCAGACATCACTAGCATGACACATAATGACTCCAAATTTAGAAATAACCTTTCTTTCCTTTTTGACCCTTAAAGATTTGTCATAGGTGTATGTATGCCTTAACAGTGTTAGAGGTTTGATGGAGAAAAGTTCTAAGGTATGCTCCACAGGGCAGACATTAGCGTTTCTGCTTATGATTGTCCATAAAACACTTCTTGGCACATAGCTGGCGTTCAATAAATATTTGTTGCATGGAGGAATATTGAAAGCATGTGTTAGAATAACGATAGGTATTACATTTCTACAGTTTTATTTTTAAATGAAATGACCTGTGTTATTTAACTTCCAGTGATTATTAACGTCAGAGACAGTGATATTCTAGTTTGACAGGGAGTGACATGCCTATCCACGTGTTTGATTTTATAGAAATCCTTGCAAAATAGGTGAAATTCAGAATATATAAAGCACAAATAGAGGCTGTGAAGTCAGACGCTGTTTCAAATTCTGGTTACATGTATGGGACCTTTTACAAGTTATTTAAACTCTCCAACCCTCCATTTCTTATTGGTAAAATTATGATAATAATTACATTGTAGAATTATATTAACACATGAGAAGATGTATATAAAATACTATAGTACCTATCACACAGTTATGTGTTGAATGAATATACTATTGTATGTATATATGGCAAAATACTTCATATTTAGTAATACTTTATGTTTACTAAGTTTATAACAAAGAAGTTTCAAAAATTATTGTTCACCTCTCAATAATGAAAAAAGCATAGGATATTTCAAAGGTTCTAGGGTATGGAAAAAGCATAGCTAAGTAGGCTGACTCTAACTTAATAAAAATCAACATCATAGCTGATATTGGTAAAGATAATATATCAGAAACAGCACATTCATTATTGTGCTGCTGTGTAGCACATTCATTATTGTGCACTTCATCCTCATTAGAAAACATGAAATGGAACATATTACTATCATCATCTTACTGATGAAGTTTCTCAGGAAACTGAGACTGCAGAGTGTTACGAGTTGGAACTCTGATTGCAAATTCTGGGACATTTTCTTGATCTCCAGGTAGTGAAAAGAATTCTTCCTAAAATTCTTTTCTGCTCATCAAATACACGGAACAGTTCAAGCTCCAAAGCTCTCACTAAGATGACTGGAAGCAACAAAGTAACAGAGACAGAGATTTGTAAACTTTAGATCAAGTATTTCTCATTTGTAGGAACAGTGAACAGTGTGAGGAAAGGAACAGATAAGCAATGATCTTCTCCACTATGCTTGTCTTGTGTGTAAGTGTGTTTATTGTATATTCCTCTTCTCTGAAATCTTGTTGGTTTTCTGTTTGCCTTCCTTATTTCCTGTTGAAATTGAGAGACAGAGCTTCAGAACTTTTCCGTAAAGTTGCATATCAGGCACGGAATTCCTTATTTGGGTTCTCTGTTGAATTAATAAAGATCAGGGTATTCTAGGCCTGTTGGAAAGTTACATAAATTCAAAGTTTGAATAATATGTTCACTCCAGGTTCAAGCAGTGCCTTGTATTTGCATCTGAGATTTTATACGTCCCATCAGTTCCATCATCTGAATCAGGTTATTGGTTTGCATGGCATAATTTGTCTAGATACTTGTATTACCAGTTGCAGACAATTGTTGTCAAACAGGTAGATCGTCAGAAGAGAGCATTTTCTCTTAAATTAGGAAAGCCAGAATGTTGTAAGGCATCATCTCTTGGTCACTGCATTTGTTCTGATGATGTCTTTGGCTTTTCTAATACTTATAATGAATAACATATTCATAGAATTGCAGACTGGAAGGAACTTAGCAATCGTTTCACCTATCTCATTTTACCAATGAGGAAACTGAGCCAGAGCAGTGAAATCACTTGCCCAAGTGATACAATCAGTTAATGGCAAAGACAGATCTCTTCTCTTGCAGTGATCATTCCATGGTGTCAAGCTGTTAGAGGAACCCATATCAATTAATCTGTTGACCTGTCCATTTAAATGAATTAGCAATGAGAGGTGAACTGAATTCTTTGGCCGCAACTTTTGTCTACTGGGTCACAAGAGACTTGGATGATAAGATAAAGACTGCAATCATTTTATTTTGTATCTGATGACCAATCAAACAAGAGATCAATGATTGTTTAGAATTAGGGATTTTAACAATGAAGCTACTGCATAGGTGATTTTCACAAATCTTTTTAAATATCATAGACTCACTTCTCTCTTTTGGATGACCAAAACAGTGGTATAAGAGAGGAGACGATTTTGACAATTTTCATGATGTGGTTGTATCTTTATTCCAGGAAGTGTTCTTTAATACACTTTTACGAAGGAATGTCGCAGAACAATAAAATGATCAAATTCTTCTGGTTACTCTGAAACCATCAACAGGAAACATGGTCAGGACTTGGAATTTATACACAATATACATTGTTATTTGGAGAAACTAGGCATGAGTGAAAGATTTTCTGACAACTCTTAAATCACTTATCAAAGAAAAGAACCCCTAAAAGTGTGCATTGTATGAAATTGAGAAGGTACTTTAAAGTAAGTCATCTACCTGAAGTAATTAGTAGAAAATGTCCCAAACCATATTTTACGTCCTTTAAAATAACTACACATTTTAAACATCAGAATCAAAACTTTTGTTTGCCACTCAGCTTTGTTTCATTAACAATCTGATATAATAGATATGAATTGCTGCCTGGCACTTAAGTGTAATAAATATCCTATTTTTATATATTTAAAAAAATCTATTTAAATCTCTTCTATCCTTTGGCGCCAAAGGTTGGTGAGAAGTCCAGCCACAGTCATTCTTTGGGGTTCCTGTTCCCTCTTTAGGGTCGTATTAGGGCTAAGTGGTATATGTGTATCCCAAAAGAAGTGTCTGAACCTATCAATGGTTGCTTTATGATCACCTCGGATGCTGTCATGTCTTGATCCTCCATTGGCCGATAGGCCTTGGGTTCACTCAACCATCTTCCTACCGAGGCCAACAAGGCCAACGTGGGCCTTGCCGTGGGGGTGGCTTCCACTGCTGGTACCCCTTCCCACGTGCCACACTAGGCCACAGAAGAGAACATCAAGGCCCGTTAGAAATGCTCCCAGGGGAGAGCCCTCTGTGTTGGACATACTGTTTTTGCCGCCCAGGTCTCTACCCCTGCTTGAACTCTCTTTCTTCCTAGGTTTCCTGAAATCAGGCATACTCCTTGTTCTAGTTTGCTAGCTGCCGGAATGCAACACACCAGAGATGGATTGGCTTTTAATAAAAGGGGATTTATTTTGTTAGTTCTTCAGAGGAAAGGCAGCTAACTTTCCACTGAGGTTCTTTCTTACGTGGGAAGGCACAGGATGGTCTCTGCTGGTCTACTCTCCAGGCCTCTGGTTCCAACAACTTTCCCCGGGGTGATTTCTTTCTGCATCTCCAAAGGCCTGGGCTGAGCTGCGAGTGCTGAGATGAGGAATGCCGAGCTGCTTGGGCTGTGCTACGTTGTGCTCTCTCATTTAAGCACCAGCCAATTAAGTCAAACGTCACTCATTGCAGCAGGCACGCCTCCTAGCCGACTGCTGATGTAATTAGCAGCAGATGAGGTTCACGTACCATTGGCTCATGTCCGCAGCAACAAGACTAGGTACGTTCACCTGGCCAAGTTGACAGCTGACTCTAACGACCACACTCCTCTTAACACTCAGAGCCCTTTGCCTCTCATACAGTCCAGTTCAATTGCATTTGTATTAATTCTCTCCTGGGTGTAGGGAACCCCAAACTTCAAGGCTTGGCTATCATTTGGGAATATACTAGGGAAATATCTCTCAATTTTATGAAACGAGCCTGTAAGAAAATAAGGCAATTATTTTCTCAACTGGTCAGTCTGCTTTATTTATGTGTGTGCATGTACGTGTGTGTATAGTATAATCATGCAACACAGGTGCTAAGCAAGTTTACTTATCTGAAAATAGAAAGATAGTTAGTCATGATTTTCTTACTCAAATATCAGCCTTCAGAGAAGCTGCTTCTCTATTGCATAGGACTTCCTGCTAAGTGAATTTCTTCAATTATCTTTGGAGCACATGCTAGCTTATGACTTTAATTGTAAGTCCATCTAAGATTTTCAAGAGGGTTTTGGCCACCTTGAGGTACCAAGAAAATGCAAAGGAGAGAATGAAAGGGCCCACCGAGGCCTTTGCTATCCCATTGGAGGCAGCAATTACTGTTAGTGACCCTGGCTAAACACATGATTTGGGAATTCCATGTGCATGTCTCAGAGCTGAAAAAATATGGAGGTCTTTGGAAGCCAAGAAACCTCAGTCATTTAGAAGTGAGTGCCACTCTGTTACCACCTGTTGAGATCACTGCACTGAGAAGCAGGAGGCAGGAGTGAAAGGCTTACTCATGAATTCTCTATCATAATTATGTCTTGATTAGTGCAAACGAGCTAATCATTAGCATCTGCAGTTTGCCATTCAACCAACAGAACAGATGAAATCTTAATACCTGGAACTTCCATTTTCAGTTAACAGAATTAATATGTCAAGAAGGCTGATGGGCAAGGGAGGCAAGAATGAACTGTTGGTATATCATGAGCATTTTAGTGGATCCTTCTTACCACAAAGGGGAGCTTATACATTGGTAAAAATAAGGCAGACAGAAAGAAATACACCTCTCTCTGATTAATCCTAATGAATTAATACTCAAGATTGTGCTTTTAAAAATTTTATGTTTCCTCTAGGGACTAGGATATAGAATGAGTTATACCTAGAAATTCATAGAATTTTGAGTTGCCATCTTATCCATCTCAGTTTCCAAGAAGATTCCATTTAGCACTAAGCCTCATCATCTGGTATAGTATAAAGTTTCCATTCCCACCCCACTGGGAGCTAATGATGCTCACGTTCTACCATCCTTCCTCAGTTTACCCATCCTAGGGGCAGTAATTGTGTCTTAATGTGAGGGATCAGCTCCCTTATGCTAAATCTATTGTAAAGCCCTCCTGTGCCAGGCTGTCTATTTCCCCTTTTCCAGCAAATTTGGTAAAACTCCATGTGTCTCTAGTGTTATTAAGTTGTATTTCGAGCTTCTCTTCTTCTGGCTTCTTCAAATCCTTTAACCTTCACTCATACATTTCTCTTTCTTAAGCCATCTCTCTGGCTCTTATATTTACTTCCTGTTTTACAAAGTATCCTGCATAGCTTTGAAAGAACCTCATATTGCTATAGTAACAGCAAACTTATGACCAGCCATATGCACACTTCATTGCCCGTAGATGAGGTTTTCTGACTTACCAAACATTCACCTTGCCTCATCCTCACCCTGTTCCTAGGTCTTAGGTTAGCCTCTGCTCTTTATCAATTTGGCAGAATTAATGTCAGTATGGGACAGTGGAAATAGCGTGGAGTAAGAGTTTGGAGATCTGGCTTCTGCTGTTGGTTTTCTCTATGGCCACGGTACTTGGGCACTAACTTTTATTAAGCAAGCACTTTTAATCCTCACAATGACGATATGAGGTTGAACTATTAGCCCAATGTTATTTTAGGAGATAGTCTCAGTGTGGTTAAAGTAACCCAATCCCAAGTTGTGATTGGAATCTAGTTTGATTTTATTTCAAGTCCTCTGTTAATTTCCATAGCATTAATACAGTTTAATAAAATGGTTCTGTGAAATTAGTTTAAAACAATTCCATACCAGCCTAATACGGTTAAGGTTGGGGTTAGGTTTAGGGAAATCTGGAGCTTGTCAGATTTCAAGCTCCATAAAAGACATATGCCTGATGCATAATGCAGTGTTAAAACATAACAGTTGAATGAATGAAACATGCAAACACCTGCTTTAAGGTTGAGGTAATGCTGTCCATCTCGTCCAGTGATTCCCAATTCTGGCTGCACACCTGAATTACCTGAAAAGGTTTAAAACATGCCATCAGGCTCAGCCCAACCCAAGAGATTCTGATGTAATAGCCTGGGGAAGGCCTTGGAATTCATAATTTTTAAACCTCCCCAGATGATTCTAATTTTCAGCCAGATTAAGAACCCCTGAATCCTAATCCACTGCTTTCCAAATTTAATTTGCATATGATTCACTGAGGCTCTTTATAAAAGCGTAGAATTTGCCTCTCCAATAAGCTACCAGGTGATGTGATGCTCTTGGTCCCTGAAGCACACTTGGAGGAGCAGATATTAAGGAGCCTCACCCTTGCTGGCTGCTAATGACCCCCTTTTCCTCAAAAAAACAATCCTTCAAATGAAATCATTTACATTCCCTCTCACGCACCACTTTAGGCTGTGTCTGCATGACAACAGTGAGATGTGGAATTTTGTGGCCAAGATATGGTTAAATTAATGATTGTAGGTGATATTCCTGAATAATTCAAGGTAGACTTCCGTTCCTCCAGAGACTGAATTAACCTAATGGCTTTCCAACACTTACTTGAAAAGCCTTATCTAGCTTAAAATCTGCTTCCTTATTTGCGATCATTCTCTGCCTACCAAACCCAGTGCCCGATTTGAGAAGCAGTGCTATATTCCCAGGGCCTTCAAACTCTTAGGGACTGGAAAACCTGCTTGCTTTAGCATTTGATCCTCGGGAATGCACCGACCCAAGTGTTGAGAGTGGTCTGCCATAATTTAGCAAAGTAGATATGTTTCAAATCTGACCTCAAAATTCTAGAGTTGCTTTAAGGTTTTATAGAGCTGACTCAGAATACCATCAGACCTCCAGGTTTTTTTTTTTTTTTTAACATGGGCAGGCACCTGGAATCGAACCCGGGTCCTCTGGCATGGCAGGCAAGCATTCTTGCCTGCTCAGCCACTGTGGCCCACCCAAACCTCCAGGTTTTAACAATTTCTAAGTGGCAGCTAGTAGAGAGTACTTCTATTTCTAGATTAAATAAAAATAGATGTATTTATATTACATAGCTAATATTTATGGTTACATATAGAAAATAGAGTCCATTTTCATATATTGCAAACCATGGGCTAATAAGCTCAATATTAATTGGGAAGATATATGCATGAGGTAGCTCAAAACTGAAGTTAAATAGAGAAGCTAGGAGATCCCTTTTTGGGGAAGGATGCTACCTGAAGGTGGTAAAGAAAGTGTAGCAATGACACTTCTATTGAAAGAGCAATGACAGTATAACTTCCCCTGAACTTATTTCTCAAACTTCATCTTCTTTCCAGCCCAGGCTGCAGGGCATCCTCTCTCTCCTTTTCTCTCTAAACTTAGTCTGCACTTTGTCGCTGCTGCACTTCTGGCACTGATCAGTTTTCTCATCTTGGAATCCTCTATAAATATTCATGGATGTAAGAAATGATCCAGGAAGCTGGCTCTCTGGCTGAAGAGCTGATGCTGTCTGATAAGTAAATCATTCTCCACCCCTGAGTGCCCGGTATAGATTAGGCAAAGCCTGGGAATGATGGCAGAATAAAAAGAGCACAAGCTAGTATCAGTTCCCAGGTTTCAGATTACTTGCCATCCCACTTCCTCCTGCAATACTGCCTGCCATCTCAGCGATGCCTCCCAGCTCAGTAAACCACGGTTGGTGGTGCTGGGGGTGGGTGTTGGGGCAGCATTGAGGCAAAGAGCTCCTTACAGGGACACCCACTCTGCCCTCTGGGACTCTGCCTCTCATTTGTGTGAAATATGGGGCTTATTGGTATTTCTCAGGGTGCCCAACCAGCAGGTCATTAATCCTTGCCCAAGCAATAAAATAGAAATATAGAAGGATGACGTTATAGCTCTTAGTGTCTCCAAAATGTTACCATAGCCTTAGCATCTCCATATTTTCCCCACTCTGCCTTTAGGACAAAAGAAGTAGCTAATACTTCTGTTTATTAAATTATTGGCTCAAACAACTTAATAAGTATTCATATCCTAAACATTTAGTAGCCATTTGAAAAAAGAAACGAATATAAACTGAAAGAAAAAGCAATGTTTTTATTTCATTCGTGAATAACCGCAGTTACTGTTGGCTGCACATGCCTGTGGGGTACTTCCTAACTTCCTGAAACATGGAATCAGATGGAACGTGGCCGATTCTATTTCTTGTCCCCCATTGCGGTTAGCACCATACACAACACAGAACACCCTCCCAAAACATGACACCATGGAAAGGAAGGTAGCATCTGATATGGGAATCCTGAGCTACCTCAAGCTCATAGTCCCTGTGGTGTCCGACAGATGTCGCTTTGCTTTACTCAAAAATAGAAATATCTTCAGGCCCCTGTGAGTTCATTGCACCATCCCAGGGCAGCTCTGTATGGAGTAGGGGAATTGTGGTCATAGGAAAAAAAGATTTTTTTCCTTTTATTTATTTTTTTTTTTTTGAGATGCATGGTCTGGAAATTGAACCCCGGCCTCCCACATGGAAGGAAGGATAACCAAGTGTCAAAGATTTTGACACTGAACTCAAAGGAAGCGAATCACCTTACTGTTTGAGGACTGAATGTTACGAGCATATTCTACCACGGAGCGAGAGCTATATTTAAGATTATTCTGGTTCCGGTATTAATCATTAGTGATTCATCATAGCAGCAGAATGTCCTAAAATCAAAAGATGATGCCTTCTCTTACATTAACTGCTTGGTGGAGAATAAACTGCTTCCCTCAGTCAACAAGGGTGCATTTCACACATACTATGCGCCAAGCTTGCTTCTGGGTACCTGGGGTACATTAGTGGAGAAAACAGGTACAGGTCTATGCCCTCTTGGAACTTACCTACTGTCTTCTGCTTTCAATGCCTAAAAGAATGTAGACTATTAGAGCTTTTGGGCTTATTTGTCAAATAATGAAAGAAAGTTGTAAAAGAACTGATAACCCCTCTAAAGTTCTACTTAGCGTCTTATTTTTTAAGTTTAGGATTCTGCAAACAGGCATACTTAAGATATTTAGAACCTTATCAGTGACTGAAAGAGGAGGGAATTATTCTATATTAATGAAAACCAATGATCTATGAATAATATATCAGTGAAGACTGATGATATATGAATGTAGCGTGGGTGAGGAACAGTTCTCATTAATAGGCTGATCATACTTAGAATGTTGATACAAAATTGAGGTAGAATGTTGATTCTGTTAAGTCATCCTCATCTTTGTTTATTCTCAGGAAGTATTAAATAACACATTTTTAAATACTGGATATTTTATACTGTTCTTTGATTTCTCTCCTGGCATAAGAGAAATAGCACATAGATTTTTTTTTTTTTTAATCCCAGTGGCTTTGGATAAGAGAATTTATTTCCAAACATATCATATGAAAAGGAATAGAGGTACTCCATTTTATTCAGTTTTGGATCTGTTATACAGTGGAAATATTGCTTTACTCTCTATCATTTGGAAAAATAAGGGAAGTCGGGGCTTTTACATCATATTCCGACTAAGCCAGCTTTCTTCCAATCCATTTTCCCCAAACTCAACCACAAAAAACCTAATAAATAAATCTTCTGAGATTTAATTTAAGACCTGGTTGTGGTAGCACAAGTCCCCTAAGCAGTGTTTCCTAGAATTTGCACTAAAGCAACTTATCATGAAATATGGCCTACATATAAATTGTAAGATAAAAATGTTTTCCCTCTGTATCCAAGAGTATATATCCATGAATATAAGACAAGTCACCCAAACCCCACAACTTAGAAACAATCATTGCTAAACTTTTGCTTTATAGCCTTCTAGTCTTTATAGTTAATGTGTATTTATTTGTATGTAGTATAATAACAAGCAATTTGGTTTAAGCCCACATATAATTTTGAAAACACATTATTTAGTTTATGCTATAACCTGAATATTTCCCAAGGTCATGGAATACTTTTCCAAAGCATGTTTTTAAATTTCAACATGATGTTTCAACATGATGTGGACATTGTAGACGTCCACAATTTATTTAGTCCATTCCCTATGGTGAACATTTAAGTTGCTTTCATCCCTGTTAAATAAGTGCAATAAGACTATCAAAGATTTATTACTTGGCTATCATAAATAGAACCCATTATTAAAACATGAAAATTCCCCAAGCTGACATTTTAATAAAGCACATTAGTACTTTCTTTCATTAAGTCATTGCATGTATATTGAGCACCTACTGTGAGAGATACAAAAGAAATCTAAGCTATGGGACCTGACTTTGCTCAGTTTGCATCAAATTGAGGTGTTTACCTGAAGAATGTGCTGGAATATTTGGATACTGAACTGTCCATCTGATTTGACAGCTCCCTCCTAAGCCATGTATGGAATGATTTAGTTAAGTTTAGCTGCCAACATTTACACTTGCTGAATAATTACTACTGTCATTAGTTTGATTTAGGGTAAGAGAAAGAAAGGTGGTTTGTCACAGGGACTGGAAATCGTAAAAAATGTTAAAAGAAAATGCACATTTCCAAATAAACTCCACTGAGAACAGATGTTGAAGCTCAGAAAATGTGTCTGATTCTATTGTTTATCTGTCTGTTCATCTGGCCTATTGCTCCCTTCATATGTTGGAAACTAGTTGGCATTGAGCCACAGTGCTGATCTTAGAGTCAGAAGACGAGGTTTTTACCATTCCTTCTGCTACTGATTCATCAGGGAACTTACTCTGTTTGATTCTTCCCCCTGAGCTTCAGGCTGCTCCAGGTCAATTTGTAGTCAAGTTCAATAAGGAAATATATGTAACACACATAATAAACTGGACAATATCACACAATTGAGAAGAATTAGTATAATGGATAAAAATGTCTTAGGAGAGAACACCACATAAATGTGGTATAAAATGAGTAAATTCCTGCCACTATTTCTCTATTTCAAAATCCCCCAAATCTTTCTTGAGAATGGATGAATTTCTTCATCCTAAAGATCATGAAAAAGTGAAAGAGGGAGAGATGAAGGACAAAGAAAGAAGAAGATATTTAAAAAAGAGGTGGAGAAAAGGGGTTGGGGATGTCAGTGAGACCCCACATGGACACAAGAGAATCCCGTTGCTGGCAGTGGTATTCTCTTCTCTGGCAAAGGGCTACCACTTGGTGACATAACAAATAAAGCTTACACATCTATTGTTGGATCTTGTCCACTTGGTTGAAACATCTCCTGAACAATTACTTCCAAACTTTTCACTAATCTCTATTTCCCCAGTGCCTAAACTTTGCTGGCTTTAGTCAAAAAGAAGCTGAGGTGGCAGTCTGGCTGCCATGACATGTGAATCAGAGTAAATAACTTCTTATTCAAAAGTGAAGTTTCCAGAATGGTGTGCATAATTTTATTTCTTTGAAACTTATAAAAATATTGCCACCCAAGCAAATGAACAGAAGTTTGAGAAAACAGAGACTTCCCATAAGTCCAGTTGAATCCAAGAGAAGCAGGGAAACAGGGATGTGTGGCTACACTTTGGCACGTGACCCTCCCAAGATTAGTCTTTGCCCCACCCAGACCTCTTGCTTATTTGCTTATAATTTATATTGACCAGTATAGCACCTGTTTATACAAGCCCAAATTGACACAATTTAGGAGAAACAAGAAAATTCTCAATGTTTATCACTAGTGAACTTTACTTACTTCTAATGTGAAGAACATTCATTCATTCATTCATTCAGAAAAAGGCATGGGATATACCCTATCCGTCTATCACCAAGCAAAGTGCTGGTATCTTGGAAAATGTGGTAATGAACATTGTTACATTACAGAATCAGGAAGTATTCTGATAGAGGCACACATAGGGGTAGTCTGGAAATGATTTTGCCTGTAAATCAGCTATGGTTATTCTGCCAGGAGGAAACAAATAGAGGCTAGAGATACATATTATTTTAGACTATTGTTCATAACACCTTACCCGTCAGTCTACAAATGGCTGTTGAGAACCTTATCTTTGACAAACATTGTGCAATGCACTAAAAAGGAAATTAAAAATTATTCCAGGATCCAAATGATTCCTAGGAATCAAGCTTTGGATGCTGACTTGTTTCAAGCACTAAAGCAACTAGAGTTTATTTTATTTACTCTGAACTGGCTACAGCTCCATTATCTCTTATTTAAAAGATTGGGGGGAATGTGATTTGAAATTCAGAATTTTTAGAATTTTTAGCTCCATAATAAAGTATGTGCACTACAGATTGTGTTTATGTGAATCTGGGCTAGCTCCCAATGATCATATTAATAATTCTGTTGTAACAAGTATGTATAATTACACTAAGTGGTATATATATAAAGACGCTATATAGCTACACGTCAATTCAGGACAGGATTTTCTGACAAATGAGTCATGAAGAAATTTTTGAGTTTCAGAGGTTTTTGAATTTTCCAAATGGAAGAAAAAGGATTGGATATTTGTACTAGGGAAAACAATAAACAGAAGAGTGTTTAATAGAAGCTTATGATCTATACTTTTTTGTACACACATGCACACATTTTTTTGTGTGACCTATACATTCTGTACATACATTCATAAAATCAAGTTTATAAGGCTCAGGGTAAAAAATGCCAAATGAACTGTGCAATAAGTAAATGCTTTATGATTTTAGATGAAGGAGAAATACTTTTGTAGGTCTCAGAGTGGATGACATCAAGGAGAACCTTGAAGAACAGGGATTTAGTTATGGGGAGAGGAATAGTACAGAGCAGTGGGGGAATGGAATCAACAGCTCAATATGTATTTGAGTTCTGTGGGAAAAGAAATCAGAATTGCTATTTAACCTTACCAATGATTAATGTATAATAATTGCATATTAATTTATATTTTATAACATAAAACAACATAATTTATAATATTATTGTATACATTATTATATTAATAATTTATAATATTAATTTCTAATAGCCCCTGCTATTTTTTCTAGAAAACTTTTATGTCTGGGTGAAATTGGAAAGTTGATTCAGATTTTAAAATAAGAGTAATTGTTTTTCTTTTCTGTATCCAGTATAAAGATGACATTTCAGTCGCTGCCTCCAGAAAAACTAGATCTGTTGTGTTGGATATAATATATGACTTTCTGCTATGTGTAGATCTAAGGAGGCTTTATTTCATACTCATTTTCAAACAAAATCTGCCAACATTTGGCTCAGTGGTTCTCAACATTGGCTGTGTTTTGGAAAGATGGATCAGATTGATGGGAGAGAGAGGTTCTGAAAACATCCTGATGAGTGGCTCTTTGCTTGGAGAGTCTGATGTAATTAGTCTGGGATATGGTCTGGGCATAGTGATTTTTTTATTTTTTTGCATGGGCAGGCACCGGGAACCAAACCTGAGAATTCTGCCACTGAGCCACCATCGTACTGTCCCGGGCATGGTGATTTTTTTAAAGTTCCAGGATGAATCCAATATTCAGCCAAGGTTGAAAACTACCATTTTAGGTGAATTAGCTCTCTTGTTTTGAAGTTGTACCCAGGAAGACAAAACTAATAGTCAGTTAAATATTAGAATGAAAACATAAAGCACAAAATTAAAATAAAATTATCAACACATCAGTAAAAGTGTTTTGTTAAAAGCACATTTTAAAACCAAACAATAGTATGTAACCTACTTCGTATTAATTTCATTAGAATAATACTTACTCTTTTGCCAAAAAAAATGGATATTATCGTCCAAATCCATGCATGGATTTAACATTAAAACCCAGAAACTGCTCTCCTGCCATACAGCCTCCATATTTGGCATCCAGTCAAAGCTGCAAAAGAGAGAGGGTTTCTATAATATGTTGCATCCCCATCCTATGCATTAATTGTGAAGAACATCCACTTTAAGATGGATGGCGGCCCTGAATTTTAATCTTGTGGAAACCAGAGACATTAAAGATTTGCAGAGGCAAATCACCCAGCTCAGTGGTAGAGTCCAACCCAACCTAGATTTCTTGACTTTGATTCAAGCCTCTTTCTACTCTCCTCATGCTACAGCCTTTGATTGCCTTTATAGGCATTAAGGGAATATAAACTGGGTTGGAATTGGTGAAGACAGTTGGAAACAGATGTAAAAGAAAAATGAAACTTTTCAGGCTCTATGCTAGGTAGAATACTCAGGGGGAAGAGTCTGCCATACAGATACAGCAGCAAACTACTTTCTGCAAGATAAGATTATCTTAGTTGATGAATATTCTATTGTGCATCACTCCTGCCAAGATGTGGTGCCTAAGATATCATTTGATAAAATCAATTCTGAAATATATTTTAAGGCCCAGTTCAGAGAAATGTAAATTATGCTCCAGGAGTCAACACTCATCAGACCACAAAGATTTCATATGTTTTCCATCGCGATCAAAAACAATAGGTGGCTATAAATCCTCAGAAATTGATAAGGGTTGATAAGTATGCAGGAAACCCTGGAAGCAAGATCCAATTTCCTTGAGGAAAGTAGATAGAGGGCCTTTCGCATACAGGTCAACTGCGTATTTGTAGCTTTTATTAGTGTTTCTAAATCATAGCAAAGTGATACTGGGTAGCTGCTGAAATCCTTTGGTCCAGTTTGAGCTTTATTTCCATATGGTGAAATATGACTGAATCCAGCAGTGAGCCCTTTAAGAAATGAATTTCTTCCCTGAGCCCCTGTAGAAATAGTTCTGTCAAGTTTCATGTAAGAATACTAAAACTCCCCTATCTGAAGAAATCTCTGGATAGAGGGGAAAAAGACTCCCTCATGATATTGTTATGCTACAGTTATTTCTGAAATTAAAATGCCAGTTAGCAAGTGTTTATTTCTATGTCAGCTATTTAATCTTTAAAAAAAAGTTCACATATTTGAAAGCTTGGGGACCTAAGTGGCTCCTAAACTTTATACTGAGGTCCTAGAACTCAGCTTTTCCTTAGAATGACCCACATTTTCACAGTTTTGACAGCTGAGCACCACATGGCAGATATGAAGAAACAACAGAAGGCGCTGCTATATTGTAGTATGACTAATGGCCCATGTGAGAATTTAAATTTCCTTTTCTTCTCTTGGATCCAAATATATATTTTTCAAAACTAAATTAAATCCTGTAAAAAAATACAAAGGTTCATTTCCCGGACCATGCACCTCCTAAAAAAGAAAAAAAAAAAAATACAAAGGTGGTTGAGAGCTAGAAAAAAAATTCCCTTTACTTATTAAGAAGCAATAATAATTGGGTATGGGAAAGAATGCCCAGCTTTGAAATGGAGAATTTGGTTTTGAGTTCATCCTTTACCATAACTAGCTATCTTACCTTAGGTAAGTAACTTGGCATCCCTGAGGTCCATAATCTGAGAAATGAGACAACAATCCAAGTCCTGTAGACAATGTAAGGATGGAAACTATTTGTATCTTATAATGTTTACAAGTTATTTTTACTTTCTATTAGGAAACTCCTTCAAGTTAGGTTCTTTTCTTTCTGGACCCAAAATAACTGTAAGCACACTATGGGATGTGTTAAATTAATAGCTAGAGCTGTGCAATCTCAAAATAGTGATATATGCCTTTTCAGTTGAGATAAGCACCATCTGCTCCATAGTGTTTTTCTTCTGGCCTTTTTTAAAAATACTGCATTGTCAGCATCAATTTTAACAGGTATAGGTTGAAAATAACCTACCGCAATAAACAAAAATAACTGAAACTAAAATTAGCATGTTGTCCTTGATTGATGCAATCCCTAACACTGGAAGATCTGCTTCTATCACTGAGGCAAATCCTTTATTAATAGGTTCTTCCATTTATAGCACACAGATATTCACCTTACTCATTCAGAATCTTTCCAAATCCTATGATTGTTCAATGTTTTCTTCAAATACTGATTGCATTTTGACTAGTTGTTCTTTCCTTTATCCCCAGAAGTTTATTTCACCAAAACAACATACCAGATTTTGGCATAAGAGCATGCAATTCTGATCTCAATAAATTAGGAATGTTCCGTTTTGTTCCAACTTCACAAAGAAAGGCTGGTGAAGATAATTTTCCTACTCTTGATAAGTTCTTTTGGATTCTTGCATTTTGGCATAAACCTGAGACTCTTTTCAGCCTTGACAATTGAAGAAAAGTGCATTCAGGAATGGACTAACATGCCATGTGGTTCTCTCTGGTTGTTTTCCTTCACAGCCACACCCCTGAGCCCCCTGAAGCCCCCACGTGTGGACACTGCTCCAGTGGTCGCATCTCCCTATCCAAGAAGAGATTCAGACAGATATTGTGGGCTCTGTGCAGCCTGGTTTAATAACCCTCTGATGGCCCAGCAACATTATGATGGCAAGAAACACAAAAAGAATGCGGCAAGAGTAGCTTTATTAGAACAACTGGGGACAACCCTGGATATGGGGGAACTAAGAGGTAAGAGTGATTGTTCTGATGTCTGCCACAAAACTGGGCTTTCAGAGAAGGAATTGTGTTTCGATCATGCTTTCATAAATTCAGTTGATCTTATTGCTATGACGATTAAGGAAAAAGCTATGTCTACCCAAAAGAAATGGAAGGAAAAGGAAATGAACAGAAAATTAGCTTTCGCTTAATTTTTGTAACCTGTTTTGTTTCAGAGTGTTTGATATTTCCACATTTTTATTGACTGCTTTTTTAGATCAAAGCTACCCATCCATGAGCCAACTCTTTTTCATTCTGCTTTATCTTTAATTACCTTCTCGTGAATACTTCCATAGATGAGCAGGGTGAGAGAAGATGCTAAAAGTCCAAATAGTGTTGTCTTATTTGAAACTTGTGTGCTTTTATAAATTCAGCAAAATTGAAGCAATGAATTCACTCTATTGATGGCTTAAAACAAAGTCAAGACCATTTAACATAAATATCTAGGAAGCTAAGGTAAGATAATGCTGTGTGACATCCAGCCCCATCTCCCAACCCCTGACAGGTACTTTATTATTCGATGGAGATTATGCAGCATTCAAAGTTTATGTTACGTTTCACAGCAGCTGAGCAACGAGTTCTGTGGATTCTTTCGAAGTCATAGGCCAATTTGTGGGACTTAATAGAGAATGGAACTTTTTGTCGTCAACAACAATTTAGACATTTTTTGATTACCTAAACATTTTTGGTCACTTGATGCTGACATTACAGAAGCAGAACAAAATTATATGCTACAATTTTCTGAGTAAATGCATCTCAGAAAAATAATGCTGCAAAGGGTGCTATTGATACTATATCTCAGATATCCTATGGGTTAGATAGATTTTTCCTGAGTTGGTCAGGGCTCAACCTTAACAGCTGTAAGCTGTAAATAGCACATTTGCAAGTCTATTTGAGAATGGAATCTGGGTTTAGACTGGCTTCTGTGTGTATGGCCTATAAATCTCATTACCCTAACTTGGCTGTGAGCTTTTCAGAGGGATAATTGCAACCGGGAAATAACCCTATATAATACTAGACCACATAATGAGACAGAAAACCATGCTATGTGAACTGAGAAGAGGAAGAGGTCACTTCTGATTGTATTGATTGGGTAAGACTTTACCAAGGAAATAGGCTTGCTTTGGAACTGGAATTGTGGATAGAGTTTTAGCAGGTGGAGAGGGATGTGAGAGGACTCTCCCTGGATAAAGCAGAATGATACATGCACAGGTAAAGAGGTAGGAAAATACAAGCAGTAGACTGCAAATAAGTACAAGTGGGGGGAATCTTATCATACAGTATAAATCTAAGATTGGAGGGCCATTGCTCTATCTTTAGTGCATGATTAGAGACTGATTTTTCCATGATACATTATTAAAAATAATGATGAAGTGCAAACCTTAAAACCATCATTTTTATGCATGTTTCCTCCTATAGAAAACTAACACAGGGCTTAACTTTTCAATGTGATGAATAATCTCATTGCAGGAGCTTTCAAATTCTCGTTACTATTTCTTTTTGTTGGGGGATTTCTTATGTCTCAGTCTTTGTCTTGATAAAAAATACAGGAGGAGTCTCTCCATAGCTCAAGGCTTACCCACAGCTTGCTGTTTCTGACAGATAACAAGTTGACTCCTTGACTCTTTCATGACAGGCACTGAAGGAGAAAAATTGGGCTTTATCTATGTTTTGTGCCAAATATGATGAAGAACAATTATTTTTAGAGCACATTCTTCTTGTCTATTTTGAATTATCAGTGCTGCATCTTTTGTGATTACCACATCTTAATGACTTGGGTGTCTGAATTCTGTAACATTTGAGCAGCTTGTCTTTTATGCTGAAGACAAAAAGGCTGCTCTTTGACTTGATAACTCACTGTGGCTATGACTCAGTAGCACATGGAATGCAATTAGCATTGAACACAATGACCTTGAAAGCAACCTTTTCATCCACCCCAGGTGACATCCTGCTCTATATTTGTTCAAGAATTAAATACTGCAAAATTGTATAGTAATCCAGCACTTTTAAACACACGCAAACACACACACACACACATGCACATACAACCTATTTCTGGAATGCTGCTAACTCATGATCATGATCAATCAACAAGGAAACCATGCTAGTAAGTAAACAAAGCCATATTCTTAACCTAAAAAATGGTATCAGGAAGCTGAAATAAAATGGATTGAACACAATACTGCAGTGTCACAGAAAGCTCAGCTTTTCCTTTTTATCCTCACATAGCGCTTCTCATTTTTAAAAACACTACATTATTTGCTTATTTATTATGGTTTTCCTTATTTTCTGTCTTTCTTCCTAGTCCCCTTATAGATTAACATCTTAAACACAGGGATCTATGTTTGTTTTATTCATTGATGTATTCAAAACGTCTAGAACAGTGACTGACACATAATATATACTCGATAGTTGTTAAATGAATAAACAAACAGAGAAAGCAAAAAATAAAATCACCTCTAATCCAAGTGTTCTCTTTTACTTTTATTTTTATTGATTTGGAAGTAATGAATATGTTCAAAACTTGATTGTAATGATAAATGCACAGCTTTCTGATGATGCTGTGAATCTCTGATTATATACTTTATATGATTATATTTCAATAAAAAAAAATCATTGAAGGAAAAAAATCATCTGTACTCCTACATACTTCATATGGCAGCCATTTTCATTTCTAGAAAAGTTCCCGATTGAATAATTTGAATAAGAAATTATTTTTCTTCTAATTTTAAAATTGCATATATTTTACATGCAGTGAAATGAAAATATATTAAGTGTTATAGTTCAATGAGTTTTGACAATGCATTCACCTGTGTATCCACATCCCTATCAATATACATAACTTTTCTATCATGAGAAAATTCCTACGCACTTTTCCAATTAATCCCAGCCCTCTACTCCAGGGAGACACTTTCCTGATTTTTTTCGCCATGGATTAATTTTGCTTGTTCTAAAACTTCATATAAATGAACATATGCTGTATGTATTTTTTGTGTCTAATTTCTTTTTATCGATCATAATGTTTAAAAAATGTATCTATTTGTTGCTTATGAAGCAAACTGATTCCTCCCTTTTTATTACTTTGTGGTACTCTGCTACATAAAAGTCCCACAAATTGCTTACCCATTACCCTCTTGATGACTTTTGGATGATTTTGGTGCTATTTTGAATAAAGTGTCCAAGAATGTTCTTGAACCAGGCTTTAAAATGTTTTTGGTCAACCTATTTTATTTATCTTGGTAAATGCCTAGGAGTAGACTTGTTGAGACATGAGTTAGGTGTATTTTTGACTGTATAAGAAACAGCCAACATGTCTCCTAAAGTGGATGCCTTATTTTGCATTCCCAAAGGCGACATATAAGAGCTCCATATTCTTACTGACATTTGTTTTTGTCAATCTTTGAAATTTTAGCCGTTCAAGTGTTTTTTAAGAGTATTTTTCATTACTTTAATTTGTATTTTTCTGATGACTAATGATATCAGACACTTTTGTTATGTGCTTATTGGCCATTTGTATATCCTCCTTTGAGAAGAGCCTGTTCATATCTTTCGTCCACTTTTAAAATCAATTGGTTATCTTTTTATTATTAAGTTATATGACATTTTCATATATTATGAATACAAATCCTTTGCCATGTACATATATTGTCAGTATTTCCTCCTATTCTGTGATGACTATTTATTTCTTAACTAGATTTTTAGCTGAGCATTTTAAATTATAAAAGTCTATAATTTTTGGATTTTATGATCACTGCTTTCTATGTCCTATCTAAAAATCTTTCCCTACCCCCAGCATCAAAGGCATCCATCTATGTTTATTTCTAGAAGTTTCATAGTTTTAGCTTTTATATTTAATAAGATGCTTGTACCTCAAATTGATTTTTGTGTATTGTGTGAGGTAGGGTTGAAATTCATTTTGTTTTCATATATCTATTCAGTTGTTACAGAAGATTTGTTGAAAATATTTTCTTTTCCTTCATTGAATTACCTTGGCACTTTATTAAAAATTGATTGATTGTGTAAGTATGAGTCTATCTCTGGATGATTTATTCTGTTCCATCGATCTATTTGTCTATCCTTATGACAGTACCACCCTGTATTGATTTTTGTAGCTTTAAAGAAGTCCTGAAATTAAAGTGTGCAAGTTCTCTAACTTTATTCTTTTTTTCAAGATTGTTTGGCTATCTAAATTCTTTGTTTTCTATATAAATTTTGGAATCAGCTTGTTAATCTCTACATAGCAGGCTTATTGGAATGATAATGGGATTTAATTCAATTTATAGATCAATATAGGGAAATTTTAAAATTGTGAAATATAGCATGCATACAAAAAAGCAATAAATTTCAAAAGTACATCACAACAATTAGTTATAGAGCAGAGTTTGGTATGGGTTACAGTTTCACAATTTTAGGTTTTTCCTTCTAGTTGCTCTAAGACACTGGGGACTAAAAGAAATACCAATATAAGGATTCAGCAGTCATGCTCATTTGTTAAATCCTATCTTCGCTGTTCATTTTCTCCTTTGGTCTTTATCCCAATCTTTAAGGGTATTTGTGCTCTGTCTATTCGAACTTTTTCATGTTGGAAAGGGCTGACAATAATCTGGGATAGGGAGATGGAACTAGTTTTTGTTCTGGAGAGGTTTTAAGACTTATCTGACATAGAAACCATCTGGAGGTTGTAGGTTTCTGGAAAGTAATCATAGTGGATGGAACCTTTGTAGAATCTCAGACCCTTAGGTGTTCTTTAGGGTTGGCGGGAATGGTTTTGTTTGGGGTTTGGCAAACCATGATAAATAGCAATATCCAGCTGAAACTTACATAAAAGTAGCCTCCAGAATAGCTTCTTGACTGTGTTTGAACTCTTTCAACCTCTGATACAGTATTTTGTTCAAATTCTTTTCCCCCTTTTGGTCAGGAAGGCATTGTCAATCTCACGGTGACAGGGCCAAGCTCATCCCTGGGAGTCATCTCCCACATTGCCGGGGGACTTTCACCCCTGGATGCCATGTCCCAAGTAGGGCGGAGGGTAATGATTTTATTTGCAGAGTTGCGCATAGAGAGAGAGAGGGGCCACATCTGAGCAACAAAAGAGGTCCTCTGGAAGTAACTCTTATGAATAACAATGAGCAGTCTTAGCTTCTCTACTACATAAATAAGCTTTAAAAAGAAGCTTCAACAGCAAGGGCTTGGCCTATTGACTTGGGAGTCCCAAATGTTTGAGACAGTATCAGGGGTCTCCCCGGTGGTAAAGTTTAATAATTCCATGTTTTTTCTCCCACCCCTCAAGGGACTTTGCCAATACTTTTTGATTATCTGCTCAACATACTTTGGGATGTAACTGGGCTTTGCATTAAGCTCTACAGAACTGGGCTCCATGTGTTTGGGTTGTTTAAATGAGCTATCCAGACAGGTTAAGTTAGATTTTGTGCTAACGAAAATGTAGGTTTTGAACAAAATAAATCTCTCTTCCTTTAGTCTCATGGAGTAGATGAAATTCTAAAACAGACAATGTCCTCTTTACCCGTGTATTCTGATTTACCTTAGTCCTGACCCGACTGGCTTTGTTCTGATCTCTAATTGAAGACTGATCTCTTTCTCCATTTCTTTAACAGTTGTTATATGTGACAGTGCTGACTTTCAGACCTACAGAACTCCAACTCTGAGTTGTAGGTGTCACCCAGGTATCCAAAATTCCAGGGAAATACCAAGTTGTATATATATATATAACACAGCATCTCAAAATCTCAAAATAACAATTACAGCTCCAGACTAAATGTAACTGCCCTAAGAGCTTACAATCTAAGCCCAATTTCCTTATAAGTCTTTTCTAAACGAGACCATAGACAATATTTGCACTTTTATTTCCAGCTTATTCTGCATCATTTAATGTTCCAGAGATTCATTCACCTAGTTGCATGCCTCACTACTTCATTCCTTTCCGTAGCAGCACAATATTCAATCCTATGTATACACCACAATTCACCATTCTGCTGCTCTGTCAGTGCATTCTTCAGTTACCTCCATCCTTGGGCATCGTGTACAATGTCCAAAGTCAACAGTCCATGTCTCACATTATCCTCAATTATATAATCATCAACACTTTTAATTTTAGACAATTTTTGTTGCTCCCAAGAGAAAAATAACTGATAAATACACCGTCACCAAATAGAAAACTCAAATCTCCCCTTAATTCCTGTCCTTCTCCCCAGTTATTTACCTCTTCTATTGCTGTGGTACTGTTGATGTCTTCCTGTTAAACATAGCCCATAGTATGCAATAGTAGTTTTCCCCCATACCCTGATATTATTTACTCTTTGTACAAGATTCATACCTTTGAAGTAGTTCATGCACGAACCTATATATATTTATAATGTTAATCGGTGGGATACATGACTCTATACAACCCCTTTCAATCATGTTCACCTTCAATATGGCAATAAAACTTTAGACCCAGTAAGGAACTGCTTTCACTTCTATGTATTCCCTTATATTTAAGTTCAACCTCATTGGCTAACCTTTCACCCATCTTTAGCTTCCATGTATTTCTAAGTCCCCTATGTTCTGTATTATAAGTCTCTGAGTTTACCTTTACCAAGGTCTTAAAAGAGAAATCACACAGCACCTATCCTTTTGTGTCTGGCTTATCTCACTCAGCATTGTGTCCTCAAGGTTCATGCATGTTGTCACATGCTTCAGGACCTCATTTTGTCTTACTGCTGCGTAATATTCTATCATACGTATATACCACATTTTATTGATCCACTAGACTGTTGATGGACACTTGCGCTGTTTCCATCTTTTGGCAATTATGATTAATGCTGCTATGAGCATCAGTGTGCAGATATCTGTTTGTGTCACTGCTTTCAACTCTTCTGCGTATATACCAAGTAGTGGTATTGCCAGGTCATAAGGCAGCTTGATATTTAGTTTCCTAAGGAACTGCCAAATTGTCTTCCACAGTTGATGTACCATTATACATTCCCACCAGCAGTGCATAAGTGTCCCAATTACTCCACAGCCTCTCCAACATTTGTAGTTTCCTGTTTAATTTAGCAGCCATTCTTATAGCTGTGTAGTGGTATCTAATTGTAGTCTTGATCTGCATTTCCTCATATCAATGAGCATCTCTTTGTGTGCTTTTAAACCATCTATATTTGCTCTTTGGAAAAACATCTATTAATATCTTTAGCCCATTTTATAATTTGATTGTTTGCTCTTTTATTTTTGAGTTGTATGATTTCTTTATTGTACAGGATATCAAACCTTTATCTGATATGTGATTTCCAAATATTTTCTTCCATTGAGTTGGCTGCCTCTTCATTTTTTTGACAATGTCTTTTGACGTGCAAAAGCCTTTGATTTTGAGGAGTTCCCGTTTATCCATTTTTTCTTCCCTTGCTTTTGCTTTGGGTGTAAAATTTAGTTAGCTACCTCCTATTACTAGGTCTTGAAGATGTTTTGCTATATTTTCTTCCAGGAGTTTTATGGTATTGGCTCTTATATTTAGGTCTTTGATTTACTTTGAGTTAATTTTTGTATAAGGTGTAAGATGAGGGTCCTCTTTCATTCTTTTGGCTATTGATATCCAGTTCTCCCGTGCCCATTTATTGAATAGGCTAGTCTATTCCAATTCAATGGTTTTGGGGGCCTTGCTGAAGATCAGTTGACCATGGATTTGGTGATCTGTTTCTACATTTTCAATTTGATTCCACTGTTCAATGCTATCTTTGTGCCAGTACCATACTATTCTGTAACTTTATAATAAGCTTGAAAATCAGGAAGTATTAATCCTCCCATGTTGTTCTTTTTTAGGATATTTTTCACTATTCGTGGTCTCTTTCCCTTCCAAATGAATTTGATAGCTAGCTTTTCCAGATCTTCAAAGAAGGTTGTTGGAATTTTGATTGGTATTGCTTTGAATTTGTAGATCGATTTGGGTAGAATTGACATCTAAACTACATTTACTCTTCCTATTGATGAGCCGGGAATGTCTTTCCACCTGTTCTAGTTTGCTAGCTGCTGGAATGCAATACACCAAAAACAGAATGTCTTTTAACAAGGGGAATTTAATGAATTGCTAGTTTACAGTTCTAAGGCCGAGAAAATGTCCCAATTAAAACAAGTCTATAAAAATGTCCAATCAAAGACATCCAGGGAAAGATACCTTGGTTCAAGAAGGCCAGTGAAGTTCAGGGTTTCTCTCTCAAGTGAGAAGGCACATGGCGAACACAGTCAGGGCTTCTCTCTCGGCTGGAAGGGCACGTGGTGAATACGGCATCATCTGCTAGCTTACTCTCCTGGCTTCTGGTTTCATGAAGCTCCCCGGGAGGTGTTTTCCTTCTTCATCTCCAAAGGTTGCTGGCTCGTGGACTCTCTGCATCTCATGGCTACATCGTTCTGCTCTCTCTGAATCTCTAATTCTCCAAAATATTTCCTCTTTTATAGGACTCCAATAAACCAGTCAAGACCCACCCAAATGGGTGGAGACATGTCATCACCTAATCCAATTTAACAACCACTCTTGACTAAATCACATCACCCAGGGAGATGATCTCATTACAGTTTCAAACATACAGTATTGAATAGAGATTATTCTACCTTTATGAAATGAGATTTGTATTAAAACATGGCTTTTCTTAGGGGGCATACTTCTTTTCAAACCAGCACACCACCTATTTATATCTTCTCTTATTTCTTTTAGCAATGTTATGTAGTATTCTATGTACAGGTCCTTTACTGCCCTGGTTAAGTTTATTCCTAGATACTTGATTCTTTTAGTTGTTATTTTGAATGAAAATTTTTTTCCTTAATTGTCTCCTCAGTTAGGTCATTAGTTGTGTATAGAAATGTTACTTATTTTTGCACATTAATATTATATCCCACCACTTTGCTGGATTTGTTTATTAGCTCAAGAAGCTTTGCTTAGATTTTTCAAGATTTTCCAAGTATAATATCATGTCATCTGCAAATAATGAAGGTTTTACTTCTTCCTTTCCAATGTGGATGTCTTTTATTTCTTTTTTCCTGCCTGATTGTTCTAGCTAGAACTTCTAGTACAATATTGCACAATAACAGTGACAGAGGGCATCCTTGTTTTGTTCCCAATTTTTGAGAAAGGCTTTCAGTTTCTCACCATTGAGTACAATGCTGGCCATAGGTTTTTCATATATGCTCTTTGATCATATGAGGAAGTTTCCTTTGAATCCTACCTTTTGAAATGTTTTTATAGAAAATGATAGTGAATTTTGATGATGCTTTTTCAGTATCAATTGAGATGATCATGTGATTTTTTCCCTTTCAACTTGTTAATGTGCTGTATTACATTGATTGATTTTCTTGCGTTGAACAACCCTTGTATTCCTAGTATAAACCCCACTTGGTCGTGGTGTATAATTCTTTTAATGTGTCCTTGGATTTAATTTGCTAGTATTTTGTTGAAAATTGTTGCATCTATGGTCATTAGGGAGCTTGGCTTCTAGTTTCCTTTTCTTCTAGCATCTTTATCCGGTTTTGGTATTAGAGTGATGTTAGCTTCATGAATGAGGTAGTGTTCTTTCTCCCTCAGTTTTTTGGGAGAGTTTGAGCAGGATTGGTGTTAGTTCTTTTTGGAATGTTTGATAAAATTCCCCTGTGAAGCCATGAGGCCCTGGGCGTTTCTTTGTAGGAAGATTTTTGATGGCTGAATCTCTTTACTTGCGACTGATTTGCTGGGATTTTCTCTTTCTTCTCAAGTCCATGTAGTTTGTTCATGTGTTTCTAGGAATTTGTCCATTTTGTTGCTTCCTACAGGACCGGAGCTCGAAGGATATTAAGGAATGACAAGAAAGACAGATGGGATCAGGGGGTCTGAAGATCAGTGATAACAGACAACAGACAACTTTATTCTTAACCAGATCCTGCTTATATACTGCAGGATGACAAAAGGCATGCATGCATTTCCTAAGGGAACAGAGTAGTTATCTTTCAGTACTCTTCCTTCATACTTAAGATAACCATTTGGGGTAAACAAGCATTTTCTTTCTCCCAGACTGTCTTACATAAATCAGATAACATAAAGCAGATTACAATCTCCACAGTTTACTGCCGACACCACCCTAATGCCATCTGCTCCCAACTAGTTCCGCAGGTCTTATTTTAATCCTATCTCCTACACATTTCATGTAAGTTGTCTAGTTTATTGTGTATAGTTGTTCATAGTATCCTCTTATGACTTTTTTTTCCCTTTCTTCAGGGTCTGTGGTAATGATCTTTTTCTCATTTCTGATTTTATTTGCATTCTTTCTCTTTTTTTCTTTGCCTGCCTAGCTAGGGGTCCATTGATTTTATTAATTTTCTTGAAGAACCAACTTTTGGTTTTTTTGACTCTATTGTTCTTTTGTTCTCCAATTCATTTAATCCTGCTTTAACCTTTGTTGTTTCTCTTCTTCTATTTGCTTTGGGGTTAGTTTGCTATTCTTTTTCTTGTTCCTCCAGGTAAGCAGTTATATCCTCAATTTTTGCTCTTTCTTCTTTTTTAATATAGGCATTTAGGGCAATAAATTTCACTGCCTTGGCTGCATGCCATAGTTCTGATCTGTTGTATTCACATTTTCATTCCTCTCAGGATAGCTGTTGATTTCTCTACCAATTTTTTCTTTGACAAATTGGTTATTTAAGAGTGCATTATTTAATCTCCTTATGTTTGTGAAAGTTCTGGTTCTTTGGTGGTTATTGATTTCCAGCTTCATTCCATTGTGATCAGAGAAAGGGCTTTGAATAATTTCAATCTTTTAAAAATTATAAAGTCCTGTTTTGTGCCCCACCATATGATCTATCCTGGAGAATATTCCATGAGCACTAGAGAAGAACATATATCCTGGTGTTCTGGGCTGGGACAATCTATATATGTCTGTTAGGTCTAATTCATTTATCAAATTATTTAAGTTCTCTATTTTCTTGTCGATCCTCTGTCTGGTTGTTCTGTCTATAGAGGAGAGTGGTGTATTGAAGTCTCCTGCTATTATTGTTGAAATGTCTATTGCTCCCTTCAGTTTTGCCAATGTCTGTTCCATGTACCTTGGAGCTCCTTGATTGGGAGAATAAACATTTATGATTATTATTTCTTCTTTTTGAATTGTCCCTTTTAGTAAAATGCAGTGTCCTTCTTTGTCTTTTATGACTTCTTTACATTTAAAATCTATTTTTTTTCTGATATAAGAGTATAGCTACTTCTGCTTTCTTTTGGTTACAGCTTGTATGGAACATCTTTTTCCATCTTTTCACTTTCAATCTATTTGTATCTTTGGGTCT
>PVIY010015154.1:0-54602 GCA_004026745.1 Myrmecophaga tridactyla | reverse complement strand
AAAAAAAGATTATACATACCATACCCCTTACCTCTTGCTTTCATTTATCACTAGCATTTCAAACTAAATTTATTTTAACATTTGTTCCCCCTATTATTTATTTTTATTCCATATGTTCTACTCTTTTGTTTATAATGTTTTTTGCCATATGAAAACAAAATTCGATAAACTCAGATTTGCTGCGTTTGAGTTTTGAGTCTTATCTGCACCCAGGTGTTAAAAGAAATCCACCCAAATTTTCTTCTAGTACTTACCTGGTTTCATTTTTTAGTGTTTAGATCTCTGTTACATTTGAAGTTTATTCTTGTTTAAAGGGTGAGCGTAGATCTACACTTACCTTTTCCAAATGGCTATCTAATAGTTGACCCCATACCATATCTGGCCCAGTTATTTAACATGTCATATCCCCATATACTACATTTCTATGGGTCTGTTGCTGAACTTTCTGTTCTATTTCACTGATCTGTTTATTTATGTGTTTGAACCATTTTTTGGATTCAGTTGCTTTAGAGAATGGTTAAGTCTCTGGTCAGGCTAGTCATCCTTCTTAGCTCTTCTTTATTCAATGATTTCATCTCTAGACATACTTGCATTTTACTTTTCTATATGAACCTTAGTATCAGCTTGTCTAGCTCCATTAAAAAAGTATTGTCATTTTTATTGGAATTGGATTAACTTTATAAATCATCTTGGAGAAAAATGACATCTTTGAGTTTTCCTAATAACAAGTACTGCCTTTTAGGTTGTTTGTGTATACTTTGGTGTTTTTCACGAATGTGTTAAATAATTCTTTATATAATATTTACACACTTATTTTGTTTATTCTGAAGTGTTTTATCTTTTTTTGTTACTGTAAATGTGTTTATGTGTTTGTCTCTCTCATGTTATGTAAGAGGTTACTATTTTTATATAAGAAGGTTATTGGTTTTTTTTGTTTGTTTGTTCGTTTGTTTGCCTGGACAGGCACTGGAAATCAAACCCGTGTCTCTGGCATGGTCATCAATTTTTATATTAATTCTTTTGTTTGAACATGTGTGACCATTGAATCTGAAGAGTTTTCAGAGTATCCACTGTATTATTTGTATTATCTTATTCCTCTAATTACTTTTACCTAATAGCCTTCACTGGTAATGGCATTAGCCGGTGTCTCTAGTTCTTGAATAGTAGCAGAGATTAAGGACATTTTTTTCTTGGTCCTCATCTTAGAGTTGCCTCTACTGTTATCAAGGAGCCAGTTGATTTTTAAAATTAAAGTGTATGTAAAATGCGTTGCGTGTATTTACAATGGCAGGAAATTATTCATCAGTCCCAATTTTCTTGTGTGTTTTAAGTTAGGAATGGGTGGTAAATTTCTGCCAGAGTCTTTTTCAGCATCTCTGAAGATAATCATAAGATGAGTCTATTTGAATTTATTAATATGGCATACTTCTAGATTTTCAGTAGTGAATCAACTTTGTATTCTTGGAATAAATTCTACGTGGTTATCATGTATTATTTTCTTAATAAAGTGTTAGATTTTGCTCATTAATATTTAAGTATTTTATCAATATTCACAAGTGATATTGGTTTATACATTTTGTCTTACTATCTTTATCAGATTTTAGCAGCATTGTTATACTTGCTTTATAAAAAAATTCTTGTGGGTTTTCCTTCATTTTCTATACACTGGAGTAATTTACGGAACATTGGGACTGTACTAAGGATTTTATAGAGTTATGCTATAAATTCTGAGCCAGCAGTTTTTTTATGCAAAAGTTCTTTGATATTTTCTGTAGAAATTGTTTGATATTTTCTGTAGAAATTGTACTGTTTAAGCTTCCTATTTCTATATAAGTAAATTTTTGTAAACCCTGTTTTCTGAGGAGATTGTCCATTTCATTTAGATCTTCAAATTTATTTGTACTGTTGTCTGAGAAGTAATATTATCTAATATCTTCTTTTTTTAAGGTTAATTCTCCCTTGATGTATTTCACTTTGAATATTTATCTTTTTCCCTTTTTGTCTTAATTAAGATACCTACTCTTTGTTTGTTTGTTTTTTGCTGTTTTTAAAACCAGGATTTTTTTTTTTGCATGGGCAGGCACTGGGAATCAAACTCAGGTCTCCAGCATGGCAGGTGAGAACTCTGCCTGCTGAGCCACCAGGGCCCGCTCTAAAACCAGGATTTTGATGTATTAATTAATTCAATCTTTTAAAATTCTCTACCTCATTATTTTTTGTTTTATCTTTATTATTTACTTCCTTTCTTTGGATTGTTTGTAATGCTTTTCCTAGGTGTTTGAGTCTGGAATTTAATGCATTTATTTCCACTTTCATTTTTATTGATGAGTGTTTAAAACTGTGACATTTCCTCTGATCATTATTTAACTGTATTCTAAATAGTATGTTACGTAGTATTGTGATTTTTAAAGGGAGTCGTTAATTCTGCTTTATGTTTTTACTTTCACCCAAGAGTTAATAGAAATTTTTCCTAAATTCCAGGTAAGGGCCTTTCTTTGAAATTTTGTTACAGATTTCTAGTTTCAACATTTTGTGATCTATACATGCTGATCCTTTCCTTGTTACCTATCTTGGGATCAGCTTTTGTGCATATTCTCTGAATTTTAGAAGAAAATGTTTATTTCTGGGGTATAAGGTTCAGCATAAGTATAAAATAGCTTTACTAATTATGTCATTAGATGCTCTCTTGCCTTACTTATTTTTTTTTCCAATGTATCCATCTTGTAGTAAGAATGGGCATATTGAAAAGTGTTGTATTATTAGTGTGTTAAAATTTCCTATTTTTAATGTTTCTTCTTGCTGCTTTGTTGTCTGCTTTATAAAGGTGGCTCTGTGTTATTTGGTACATAGATATTTATTAAACTGTTTCACATTCATTGTAAATTGTGGCTTTTAGGGTTAATATATCCCATTTCCTTCTCATGTTTAATGCTCTGCTTCCATTTATCTAGTATAACTTTACCCTTTCCTTCATTTTTGGTCTTTGAGTCACTTTCTTATTGATGGGCCCCTTTTATCCAGAATATAGCTGACTCTCTGTTGCTTTGTAAGTCAAAATGAAAATGTTCAGTAGGTGAGTTAAACTCATGCCCATTTGTTAATATAATTTATGTTGTGCATTAACTCCACTACATATTTTCTATGCTGCTTTCTCTATGTGTGATGGTTTCCTTGTCCTTTTATTTTTAGATTTCTGTTGGTATTTAGGAAAGCCTTGATTTTTGTTGTGTTAGTTACATTTTTACTTTTACCTTTTCAAATGCCATTTGTCTGCTGTTTTCTTCTTTAAACTTCTACACTCTGGTAGGTGAGTTTTTATTGGTATACTTAAATCCCACATATTGCCTTTCCACAATAGTGCACTTGTGTCATTTTCTTTTTTCCCTTACCTTTCTACTCCCAATTTTTAGATGTTTTATTTCAATTTTGTCAGGATGTTTATATATTATTCTTCCACTCTTGTACTCATTTTAGTTTTAGGCTTAGATCTGCAATTAAATATATTTGATGCTCACTATGAATCATTTTGCCAGGAATTCTCCAGTCTTCTCTTATTTGGTTAAAAATCATCCTCTTGAAGTCCTCCGAAAGGGCTCGTTGGTACAGTTGTCCTTGAGTTCTTGTATGTTTTACAAATGTTTTAGTATAGTTTTGATACTTGAGGGCCAGATACACAGTTTTAGTATAGTTTTGATACTGTGTAGCTTGGCCAGATACACAGTTCTTGGTTCAGACTTTCTTTCCTTGAGTTTCTTCAAAATACTTATCAATTGTATTCATTTCATATGTTCCTTTTGAGAAGTCTAATGCCAGCCTAATTTCACTGCCTTTATAAATTATTTGTCCTTTATTTCTATAGGCTGGTGTCAGCAAACATTTTCTGTGATGGGCCAGTTAGTCATCATTTTAGGCACTGAGCTGCATATGGTCTCTGTCAAATATTCTTTGTGTTATACCCCTTTAAACATATAGGAACCATGCTTAGCCTACAGGCTATGTGAAAACAGCCTAGGCACTGTAGTTTGCCCACCACTGCTATTGGCCATGCACATTTTCTTTGAAGTCTGTTAGCTTTACTAGGATATGTTTGGGAGTTGTAGTGCTTTCCCAGGTATTTGGAAATCCTTTTCAATATATTCATTTAGGTCATCTTTTATTTAAAGAAAATTTTCTTGGCTTATAGTTTTAAATATTTCTGTTTCATGATTTTGTTTGTCTTCTTCAGGGATTCCAGTTATAAGCCTACTGGATCTTCTTTGCTTATCTTTTATTATAAGAACTTTCTCTCAAACCATTTTTTACTTTTTCCTTTGTTTTATTTTCATTCTCTTGGGTTTTTATCTTTATTTCTTAAATGCCCCATAACACATTTTCCTTCTCATCTACTCTGCCTTAAGCCCCTTGTAGTTTAGTCTTTACTGCTAATGATTTTACCTTTTTCCCCATTTCTTTCCTAAATTCAGTTGAATCGTGTTTCATTTCTTCCTCTTTTTTTCTCTTTCTGTTTTTAGATATAAAATTTTTATCCAAGTAGTTTTTTGTTCCCCTATTCCCAAATAATTTCTGAGAATATTTAGTTCAGTTGGTTATATTGTGTCACAGTTTTCTCCTGCTTCATGATTTGTGTTTTGAGGAGAATTTTCACCAGCTGACAAATTTTAATTCTCATTTTCCATTTTCTTATAATAGCTTTAATGACTACTTATGACTCCATTTTATGAATAGGGCTGGGGGTTTGGGGAAGATAAATGATTTTTACTTCGAGTGCTCTCTTCTGTTAGTACAGCAAAAGTATAATTTCTTTAATGAAAGGGTGTTTGTGTGTTTCTCATTTACTTTTTGGTCTTCTTTAGTCTTTTAGGTCCCTAAATTTCCCCTCTTGCTTCTTTCTGCTTTTACCACATAATCCCTTGAATAAAACTTTCCCGATTTACCTTCTCTAAGTTTCCATCTGCTTCTGTAACAAATTACCACAAATTTAATGGCTTAAAACAATGGAAATTTATTCTCTATACTTCTGGGGGCCAGAATCTAAAGTGAATCTCTTGAGGCTAAAATAAATTTGTTGGCAGGCTCATTTCTTGTGGAGATACGGGGAGGATCCATTCGTTGTCCTTTCTAGCTTCTTAGGGCTGTGGGCATCACTCAAGTTTCTTCTGTTGTCACATGGTCTTCTTCTCTTTTGGGGTCCAGTCTCTCTCTGTCTGCCTCTTCTAAAGGTACTTGTGATTATACTTAGAACCCACTCAGATATTCCCCATCTCAGAATTCTTAAACTTGGTCAGATCTGCAAAGATCCTGGGATACTGAATATTGTTGCCAGTGGCCGTACCATGAAGAAGAGGACCTTCCTCCCAGTTCCATCTCCTAACACTCTCATGAAGGCACATCACTGGCAGAATCGAAGATTCTGGAAGGGCATTTCATGTTCTACCTCCTGTGCTTAAGTAAGCAGTGGCAGTGGGAAGCAACACCCAGTCATATCCAGCACATGTTGTATTTTGTACTTTTTTATATGTTCTGTAAAATGCTAAATTTAATTTTTTTTTCTGATCCCAGTTTCCCCAAAGAATCCTACCCTTAATATGACAATGGCCAGAAAGGAAAAGTCAAGGAAGTTAACAAGGGAATGTAGAAAAGTCTGGAGAGCAAAAGTACCCAGACTTGGCTAGAAGAAAAGACACACGTTTGAAGGACATAAGAGACAGCAAGATTCAGAGGGTCATCTTCAGGGTAGCTAATTTTAGATTGTTTGCAATGATCAGCCTGCAACACCAATTTCCTCTTTAATCTTCTGTTTTTCTCTACTTTCAGACTCATCAGCACTGTGAGGGCAAATGTTCTTCTGGCATTATGGATATCATAAAGCTGAAAGAACATATAGGTGTGAAAGCACAAGTATCATTTTAAGAACCTTTTTGTACATATTAGTATTTGTGCATGTGCACACACACATATGCACAAGCACCCTCTGGCACTTAGCGTGAAGTACTTTCCAAAATAATATATTTTTCTCTGCGTGACAATAAATAGTAAGCTCTCAACTTCAAAATGGGAAACATTTGAAAACTTTGATGACTGGCGAGCAGAATCAAGTTTGTGTTGACAGTGTATATTACTGTATCATAAAAATTAATGAGCTGTTTTAATTACTCAACTTTATAAATAAAATATTATTGGAGAATAGCATTAGGACATTGGTAAATCTTTAACTTGCTGGCAGTTTGTTGCTAGATGGAAGAGCAAGTTTATAAAAGTGAAGAAAAGAAATGCTGGATATAGTGGAAAATCCTTTTGTCTGATCCCAGCATATTACATAGAAACCCAACAAGAGCGTTGTGGAATCTGTACAAATGGAACCACTGCTAGTCTGGAATAAAATGGACAGAGAAGGGACAAAGTGAAGGAAAAGTATATTCATAGGCAGAACCATGTAGGCTAAGGTCTGGAGCCAGGAAGCCTCTGGCCAGGAGAGCGGACAGACCCATACATGTAGAAGGGGTGAGTTTGCCCCGGAAGCAGAGGGTGGGCCATCCGCTTCGTTGTTCATGAAGAGTTGTGCCACCTCAGGCCTTGGAGAGGGTGGAGCGCATAAACTGGAGATTAGGGGGAGCTTGTCTGCCACCCCATTGTCCTGGAGGGGTAGAGCATGTGCCCTGGAGTTGGCAGAGAGCCTGGGTGCCTCCCCCATGCTTGGAAGAGGTAGAACCGAGAAAAAGGTAGTCTCCCAATGCTCCCCCGAGGTTGTAACACAACCCAGCATTTGAAAAGAGAGCAAGGCCGCTGCATAGGCTGTTGGAAAGCAGGGTGGGACTGCCACTTTGTAAAGCCCCAAGCGTTAATGACTCTCAGACTTTGAAATCCAGTTGAATTTGCTCTGCAGGTTTTAGAAACTCTATGGGTTCTGTGATCTCTGTGTTCTTTCCAATTTCTCCCTATGGAAATGGAAATTGTATCCTGCAACAGTCCCTCCTTTCTATGTTGGCAGCAGATAGCTTGTTCTGAGTTTCACAGGTCCAGAGCCAGAGGAGAACTTTCTCCTTAGAACAGACCATGCCTGTCGCCGACTGATGAGATTTTGTACTGGTTTTAACTGTGTACTGTATTTGTCTTGTTACTGAAATATTTTAAAGCTTTGTGATATTGTGATGGAGTGAATGTATTTTGTATATGAAAAAAGTCATGTCTTTTTGGGGGTCCAGAGGATAGAATGTGCTGGTTTGAATCTATTAATACCCCAGAAAAGCCATGTTTTAATTCTGATCCAAATTTGTGGGAACAACTGATTCTTTTTAATCCTAATCCAGAATCGCAGTGCAGGAACTCTGATTGAATTATCTCCATGGAGATGTGACCCACCCAGTTGTATGTGTGCCTTTGATTACATGGAGTTGTGACTCCACCCATTCCAGGTGGCTCTCGATTAGTTTGCTGGAAGCCATAGGAAACATTTTGGAGAGAGTCAGAAATGACAGAAGCCTCAGAGCCAACAGAAACTTCACAGCAGAGTTGCCACACATGTGGAAACATGAAGAACAGAGACACAGATGTTTGGAGATGATTGGAGCCCAGCAGACATCACCATGAGATGTTAAGCAAGCCAGAACCTGGAGAGAGCCAAGAGAAGCCAAGAGATGAAAGCCAGCCCTGGAGAAGCAAAGTGAGGAACCTCCACAGGAACAGAAGCTAAAAGCAACATAGCCCAGGAGCAAGGGACCAGCAGATGCCACCAGGTGCCTTCCCAGCTGACAGAGGTGTTCCTGACCCATGAGCCTTTCTTGAGTGAAGGTAACCTCTTGTTGGTTACTTAATATGGACACTTTTACTTCCTTACAACTGTAAACTTGTAACTTATTAAATTCCCCTTTATAAAAACTGTTCCAGTTCTGGTATATCGCGTTCTGGCAGCTTGCAAACTAACACAATCTGTAAATTGCTTTGGGTAGAATTGACATCTTAACAATGTTTAGCCTTCTAATCCATAAACACAGAATGTTTTTCCATTTATTTAGGTCCTCTTTGAGTTATTTTTTTAGCAGTGTTTTGTAGTTTTCTGTGTACAGTTCTTTACACCCTTTTTAGATTTATTCCTAGATATTTGATTCTTTTAGTTGTAATTTTAAAAATTTCTTCTTGTTCATTATTAATGTATAGGAACACTTGGTTTCTGTGTGCATGTCTTGTACCCTCCCACTTTGCTGAATTTGTTAGTTACAGAGCGTTGTTTTGGATTTCTCAGGATTTTCTATATACACAGTCATGCCATGTGCAAATAGAGAAAGATTTATTTCTTCCCTTCCCATTTGGAGACCTTTTATTTCTTTTAATTTTGCCTTAAGTTTTTAATAGAAAAGTATCAAAGTTGCCAGTTTTTTTTATTTTTTCTTTTGAAAATATAAAGATATCATTCCATTGTCTTCTAGCTTTCATTTTCCTGTTGAAAAGTAATCTGTTAAAAAAACGAAAAGGAAAAAAGTAATCTGTCAGTCAATTTCTTTGAAGGTCATATTTTCACTAACTAGTTTTAGGCTGTTCTCTTTGAAGTTATGTTGCTTGAATCTGTAGATTTATAGCGTAATGTCTGTTAACAGTTTTAGAAAGTTTTAGATTTATAGCGTAATGTCTGTTAACAGTTTTAGAAAGTTTTGAACAGTATTGCTATAAGCAGTTTTCTCTTTCTTTTCTCTTTCTCCTGTTCTTCTCTTTTCTCTCTCTCCTGTCCTCCTAGGCTTCTAATTATATGCATAAAAGATCTATCCCATATTTCTTCTACTCTTAAGTATTTTACTATCGTCCCCAGCATTCTTTTCTTTTTTTTTTTTTTTTAACATGGGCAGGCACCGGGAATCGAATCCGGGTCCTCTGGCATGGGAGGCAAGCATTCTTGCCTGCTGAGCCACCATGGCCCACTGTCCTCCCCAGCATTCCACCCCTAGATTTCATTCTGGCTAATTTATTCTCTGACATGAAGCACAGATCAAATAAGAAATAACAATTCAGTACATTAGACCTACTTGAAAAGTTTTTTTTGGCGGGGGCTTTCATTCACTATGTGTATTTTTAAAATTTTAGTTTGAAAGTTTGTAAACTTCTCTCAACGAATTGTATTCATAGTTGCCAATATTATTTCCCCCTGAAAATCTTTCTTAAAGTCTTTCTTTTTTATGCCATTTTCACTGCATATATTCTCTTATTTTGCTGTGATTTTGTTTTAGTCTGCCAAGGCTGCCAGAATGCAACACATCAGAGATAGATTGGCTTTTAATAAAAGGAAATTTATTTAGTTAAAAACTTATAGTTCTTCAGAGGAAGGGCAGCTAGCTTTCATCTGAGATTCTCTGTTACATGGGAAGGCATAGGGCAATGTCTGCCAGCCTTCTCTCCTAGCTTCTGGGTTCCAACAGCTTTCCCTGGGGCGAGGCATTTCTGCATCTCCAAACTTCTGGGCTGAGCTGTGAGTGCTGAGATGAGGTATACTGTGCTGTGTTGAGCTTTCTTCTGACCTCTCTCTTTTAAGCCTCTAGCTAATTAAATTAAGCATCACTCATTGGGAAGGAACCCCCCTTAGGCCACTGCAGGTGTAATCAGCCATAATAAGTTTCACCTGCTCATGAGTCACGTCCACAGCAACAGAACGAGGCACCATCACCTGGCCAAGTTGATATCTGTGCCTAACTACCACAAATCTCATGTCACATTTTCCTGAAAATTTGTCACATCCTCAGAAATGCACTCTCCATTGAGTGGAGTCATTGTTGGACAGAATTCTTAGTAAATTCTTCCCTGGCAGTCAGACTAATTCTGAACTCCTTGGTAATTTGACACCCTTCTGTTTGGATATATTGGATTTGCAGTCACTAAAGCTCCCTTCACAAATAACAAGAATATTTACATGTCAGTGAATGGTATATGCCCTTTCCTTCCGTCTTTTGCAAATATGTATCATGTGTTATTTTTATACTTCATGTTGAAGAATATTTATAATGTGATGTATCTTATGTGCATACGTGTAAACAGAGGTATAGGTCTATGGTTTTCAGTGAAGAACGTAGCCCCATTTCCTATCATATTGCTTTTATTCTTTGTCTTATCCTGACCAGTGAAAGCATCAAAGAATTTAATAGTTTTTTTTTCTTTTTTTGACTCAAAGCTATTAATTTATTCCAGCTCAGTAGTAAAATATAACTATGAAAGAAGTAATTCCTAATTGAAAAACAAGTGGAAAGTTATAGTACCATCTGTTTGTTAACCTTTTTACAAATCTGAAAGTGTGTTATAGTCTTTATATAAATTAAGGAGTAATTATTTAATCTTGAATTACTGTGTGTAGTTGGATTTTTAGCAAATTACTTGGGGCTATCCTTTGTAAATCATTAGAAGAATTTTTAATTCTCCACTTATTTAACCCTATAATTCTCTGATATGTGCTATGCTATTAGTAAATAAAACTTAATAGAATTTATGTTAGTGATATGATTCTATTTAATTGAGTTTCACACTTTATTATCTGTAATTCTAAAATCTCTAAAAGTTCTGGAAAATTAAAGTAAACCAAAAAAAAAAATCCAAATATAGATTTAAATCTGGAACGATCTGATATGGGAATATTTAGAGTCCTTATTCCATTCAGTGTAAATGCTCTTTTTTCTTACTGCAGAAATATTAATATGTCTGAGTATGCAGTTTTGCTCAAGCCTTCTTGGGGAGCTGTGGCTATTACTTTTCTAAAATCTGAAAATTTCAAATTCCGAAAGATACGGCCCCAGGAATTTAAAATAAGAGATTGTGCAACTCCATTATTTTCTAATTAGTTTTGATAGTTAAAACTATGCCCAACTGTCTTCTGCTGCAGCACATTATGAATATATTTTGATATTTGACCCTACTGTGAACCATATAATTTATTCAATAATGAAAGAGACCATTTTTGGATACATAAATGTATACTAAACTGATACAGACTATCAGATGTAATATTCTCTTTAATCTTAGCACTAGAGTAAAATAGATAAAATAATAACTACAAAAACCAACAAATCACAGCTAACTTTAGCTGAATACTTATTCTGTGCCTGGCAGTCTGCTGAGTGTTTCACACACTTTAAATAATTTAATCTTCAGAGCACCTTTCTGAAACAACTATTAATGTTAGCACCATAAGTGAAGAACTGAAAGTTAGAAAGACTAAGAAATGCCTTGTGATTGTGGCGCCAGGGCTGAGTCGGGAAGCAGACTGAAATCTGATAGACTCTCTAGCCCAGATCTTAGCACTTCTCTATATAATTGTAATATATCATTTTTAATTATATAAGACGTTTAATAAATGTGAAATCAGTTTCTTCATCAACTCCAGATATCTTCATGTCAATTATTTACAGAAAAAGGCTGATAGCAAATCAGCTTCTTTTTTGTTGTCCAGCGTGTGTCTGGAATCTTCCTCTCGGCTGTCAGTTGGCTTGTCCTCAAGAAATAAAGTGAATTTTAATGAGCCTGAGAAAAAAATGTAATTATGGTGGTATCTGCTGGAATATATAATGAATTTAAAATCCCTCATAAATGCTTTTGGATTATCTGTCATTTGGGATTACTTATTCTGCAATCCCTTCTATGATTGTAGATAATTGAACATTGGCTATTTTACAGCGATTGAAAACACTGATGCTAAGAAGAAATTAAACTATATAAATATGAGTTTGCTTATTTATTTAATAGCTAATTTGGGATTTCAAAACAGAAATAATTTAAAACCAAAAGACCACAGAGTAGCTTTATCTCATGAGAGCCAAATTTCTATTATTTGAATAAAAGATGTGATTAATATGTCTCACTCTTTTCTTTTTCTTATTTATTCTGTAATAAATAATCGACTAATATACAGTTGTGTTTTTTTCTTAGCAGCGGTATTATAAGGAAAGCTAATAAAAGAAATAATAACTCTGCTAATATATGCTTGTGATGTCCATCGAAGTGTCTTCTTAACTTTTTGGCCCTTTCTTCTTTATCACATGTTATATTCTCTTTAAATTGCATGAAATTAAAGGAGTGGTGTTTTGTAGGAGTGATGTTAGTATGCTCTGATCTACTCCATGCATGCATGATAGAATAAGATGTAGGAATCAGTACCACAGAGTAGTTAAGGCCACGGGTTTTATTATCAGGAACGACTAAAGGCTGTGCTTCAGCCCTGCCCCTCCCCACCTAAGAACCACTGGGTCTTAACCTTTCCAGGTTTCTGTTGTCCACCTGTAAAAGGCACTTGCTTCCTATATTGAAATGTAGGAGGAATAAGGGATATATTGTAATACATGTACATGCTGCCTGTAAGTGTTAACATACATGTCATTAACACAGTTTTGTTTGGGGAAAGTGATTTAGATTTGGGGTGTAGGGTTAGCAGCAGTAACCATCATTTGAACTGATACCCAGAATTCTTACTGGAAAGGCAGATGTTTAATGGAGTTGGAGATCATCAACTGCACTTGTTACTTGAGCACCCAGACTCAACCCCCCTCCATTTTTACCAAAACCCCCACAAATTATGTATGAAAAGTATGCAAAATATACTTGCAGTATGAAGGCATTTAATAAACATGCACGCACATATGCACATTTTCTATGTAAGTCATAAACTCCTCAGATTACATTTTGTGCAGTTTCTTATTCCACATACATACTCATGAGTTTTAAGCGTGCTAGATGCTAAGAAGTCTCAAGAATGCATATATATTAACCAGCATTTATACCACTATATATACCATATCCACAGAAATACATAGTCATGTTTTGACTGTATGTATGTGTATATAGGTATATTTATGTGACTAACACACTGGGAAGTAGAAGTAGATGAAAAAATGGAAGGAAGCATAGAATGCCTCTACCACCCTACCCATTCTCCCCCAAAAAGAGGTGGCTAGAGGACAAGGGATGGTAGCTTAGTGCAGGGCTTCTCAGCCTCAGCACTGTTGACTCTTTTTTTTTTTTTTTTTTTTGCATGGGCAGGCACCAGGAATCGAACCCGGGTGTTCAGCGTGGCAGGCGAGAACTCTGCCTACTGAGCCACCCTGGCCCAGCACTGTTGACTCTTGTGCTTTGTTGTGGGGGCTTTCCTGTCACCCTTCCCGCATTCATCACAATCAAAACTGTTTCTAGACATTGCTAAGTGTTCCCTGGGTGACAGAATCACTCCTAGTTGAGAACCACTGGCTTAGTGTAAGAAAGTAAGATATGTGCATGAAATTGGAGACCATAGGATAGAAGAAGGCAAAAATTTTAGAAGAATAGGATTAACGCAGATCCACAAAAGCAATAAGCAAATGGGGGAGACAAAGGAAAATAAGAGTAGATACATAGAACGGATGCAACAGAGTTTGAAAGTAATAAAGTCAGGTTACCTGCCTGGTACAGGTCAGTCCCACACAAAAGGGATTAGAGAAGCATTTTTCATTTATTATTGTGAAATGAAAAATTAACAAGTATCAGACACAGGCATTTATCATTATATCTAGCTGTAGGATTTATAATCTCCCTTCCCCTGATAGATGGAAAAAATATGTACTTAATCATAAATAAATGATTCAATAGGCACTAAAACTGAATTTTGGAACCAGTGACAGTGATTTTTTTTTTTTTTAACTTTCTCACTGTGCCATAGTCTATGAATTTTCTAATTATAAAAAAACAAAAGTAATGTGCTTAGAATTAAGTAAAAATGCAAAATATAGCTCCCAATCTAGATTCCAACTTTCATTGGGAGTTCATGCCTTCCATCATCTCTCTTAAAAAATATTTTGTAATATCTTGAAAATAATGCCTTAAAGTTCTGTGATGAGAGAAATTAAAATGGCAATGATAATGTTTATCTTTTTGTTAACAAAGGAACGAGTGAATGGAAACTCCAACTCTTTTTGTTTTAATTAAATTAATAGATACACTTTCTGTTTACATTTCAGAGTGGAATAATTACATAGATTTATTGTATTTCAGAGCAAATAAGGGCTTTGGAGAGCAACTTGCTAATGAGCTTTGAGTGCCTACTTTGTACCAGGAACCGTGAGAGGTGCTAGGCTGCAAGAGACTTGGTTACAAAAACACGTGGTGGGCCTTGCCCCTGGGAGGGTCTCGGCGGCTCGGACCCCAGCCTGCTTCTGCGAGAAGGGCCAGACTGCACGCGCCGCTCGCTGAGCCGAGCCCTCCCCGGCCGTGTCCCGCTACTGCGCAGCGATTTGCTGTAAGAACCAAACGGGACAGAACCATGAAGACCAGAAACGGAGTTTTTACCCGTTTCCTCTGCATGACAAAGGAAGACTCGCCAAGTAGTTGAAGAATATGGAACGTGATTCATGGTTCCCAGTTCCTAGGTAGCGACCGTTTTATTCCTTGACTCTCTTGACGTGGGATGGGGTATTCGATATTTGAAATAAGCTGCAATTCCAACAATATTTTTAGGAAATGACACTTTGAAAAAAAAGATCTCAGAATAAAAAAATTGGAGGTTGAGAAAGAAGAATCATTTGTGTCAGTTGAGCCTACAAAAAATACAGGTAACAAGTATGTGCCCCTTTGGCCCAGCCACCAGTTCCAAAAGCAGAAAATCACACAAAATAACATATTAACGCTTAGTCTGGTTAAAGAAGATACTGAAAAACCGCAATCTACTTTGGAAACATCAGTTAACCAAGATATAGATGGAGGTGCATCTTTTGACAATCTAAATTCTACAACTATTACTCTGACAACTTCAGATTCAGAAGGTATTCAGCAGACTTGAAAACTCAGAAAATGCTTCAAATAGCTACCGATCGTTTTGCTCATCCAAATTTTACAAATAACTCCATGGAAACTAAGTCATCACAGGAAAATCCAGTCTTATTCAGCACAATTACTCAAGCAGTTGAAGAATTAAACACAAATAAGGAATCTGTGATTGCCATTTTTGTACCCACTGAAAACCGTAGACCTATAATTAATTCTTTTATACCCACCCAAAAAGAAACTATGGAAATGGAAGAATGAGCATTGAGGACTCCTCATATAAACATATAGACTATGGAACAGAAGTTTTACAAATCTGAACATTTTGTATTGTAGACAAGACATAAATAAGGAACTTCTATGGTAGAAAGTTTCTAAACTGCATTCAAAGATAACGCTTCTTGAACTATAAGAACAACAAACCCTGGGACGGTTGAAGTCTTTGGAAGCTCTTGTAAGGCAGCTAAAACAGGAAAATTGGCTGTCTTCAGAAAATGTCAATATTATAGAAAATCATTTCACAGCATATGAAGTTATTATGATATAAAAAGGTTTTAAAGCTATAGCTTAGTTTTTTGCAGCCAAACCAAAGTAAATTATATGTAAAATGAACTCTTTCCTGTATAAATTTCTCATTTTAATGAAGGTATGAAAGTGCTCTAATGTTATAAACTACATTCTGTTCTTGTAATGTTCATTTTTTAGAAAAACGACATTTCTTTAACTGTACAGAATGGTTCTATTCCTTGATTGTTTTCCAAATTAAAGTTAAAGTATAGTAAGTGATATGATTAAGTATTAAAATGAGAGAACACTGTGATGAAGAGCCCAGAATAAAAACCAGGCAGAGGAATCAGACCTGGTTCTACTGTTGGCGTATATCTTAGACAAGTTACTTATCAAATTTGACCCTTGGTCCTTAAATCTGTAATTAAGGACATTTAGTAGATCTCGGATGTGGTCCGTTTCTTTATTGTTCTTTCCCTTTCTGTGAGGATGCTTTTAACAGAACAGGTTTTCTATGTGATATTCTATTCTTACATATTTCTACAAGTTGGCTAAAATTCAGTATTAGTAACTATTGGGATGTACTCAATATTTATTGAATTCTGTGTTTGATCTTGGCTACATATACATTTGTAGTATAAAAGGAAACACTCCTTTTATAATTTTATTCAGTTGAACTAAAATAGTGAACCATTCATTAGCCCAGTTCTTAGGAGAGGTACTTTAAACTGTAAAAGATTCATATTTCTGTATCTTAAGTGTGATTGTCCATCTTAATACATAGTCATTTAAGCTTTTTAACATTCTGTACTCATAAAGTTGTATTTATAAATAAAAAAGATGAAAAATATGTAAAAGTATATTTTAAAAATCATAGTTTGTATCTTTTCCTTAATGCCTGTACCTTTTAAAAAGTTTGTGCTTGTGTCATTTTTAAATTCCAGAATGAAACAGTAATATCTAATACTATACACTCCCAGTTCTGCTTATTTTAATGAAATTTATAAGCAGGAAATTACAGATAAATAACGAAGACCTCACGGAGGAAAGAGAAGTGAGCGTGATGTAACTAAAAATACTGCTTACATCCACAAGAATTTAAGAAAAATGAATGTAAAAGCAAAGACTTAGTGGTAGTAACACAAATATGAAGAAATAGGTGATATGATCTCTTAAAACTAGCAATATAATTAAATAGCCTATGGTTGCCCTGTTGCTTATGAATAAGTTCCTGTTAGTCTGAGTCTTAGTTTTCTCATCCATAAAATAAAAGGTACTGTTGCCTATTTTGTAGGATGGATTTGAGAATTCTTTAATATGTTTTTGGTCTTGAAAAATAGGAAGTGCTCAATAAATATTAGTTATCTCTGAATAGCATATAGAATATTAATGGTTTTGTAAATGCATGGTCATTATTTTTGGCCAGATTTTACTTATTTTCTTCAGGCTAATAAAACTGCTATTACATGCAAAAGCAAAACAAACAAACAAAAAAACCAACCTCACCAAAACAAATGGGCTCACAGTTTAGTTAGAATGAGATCCACAGACCTCAGAATGCTTCTGAAGCATAGAAAAGCTGCATCTGATTCAGGTTACATGGACCAGAGGAAGGGTGGAAGAGGTAACGGCCCGCTGAAATGTGCAATAGCATAATCAGTCATTTCCAGTTATACCATCAGGGAAGAGAGGAACGTGAACTGGTCATGTGACAGGGAACCTAGACTAGAACTCAGGGAAGTATGCTTTATTCTAAATTCCATTACCTTTTACTTCTTATTGTTCTGTTTACAAAAGTTAAACTTGATTATACTGCTTTCATCAAGACCATGCATCATGGGTCAAAAATAAAACTATTTTTCTCCTTCTCTAAGATGAAAGAAAAGGAACAAAAGAAAATAAATAGATAATGAACTAATTTTTCCACTTACATTTCTAATTGTACCCCATACAACTCTAATTAGGCTTTCTTTTTTATTTTTTTTTCCCATTTCATTCTCTCATCTTATTACTTGTTTCTTTGAAACATATCACATACAGCCTGTGTAGCGCACAAAATATGTAGATGCTTTTCCTAAATTTAAAATGCTTTTTTTCTTAGTTGCTCTTATCTTAAAACCTAATCTGAGAGCAAACAGGGACTAAATTTAACAATTGGCATTATGACATGACTCACTTATATCTGTCTCATGCCGTTAAATAAAATGTGAGGTTGTATTGGATAAGTGGGTTGGTGCTTGCCAGAAAGCTACATAAATAGTGTTCATTTTATTCTCTCTTTAGTTGAATATTGCGAAGTACTAATTTCACATGAACTGTACGACAAAAGTTTCTCAAGGACGTGAAATCTCTCTCACTTTCCCTCTTTCATTGCTGAGGAGGGTGTCCTGGGCGGGGGGTGGGGGGTGGAATGAGTTCAGTCTTAGGAATTACCCCTTTGATTTAGATCACAGATCCACATTTCATTGTGGCCATAGACAATTTTTTCACCTTCTCTAAAAAACTAGAGGAGAAAATTCTACCAGGCAATGTTGTAATAAATGTCAAATATAAATGCATATTTGCCCTCTATTTTTTATAATCAGTAATAAATGATTTTAAGATCTCTAATAATACTCACTTGACTATTTACTTTTTTGTCCATATGCTCTAAAGAGGTTGATTTAAAGAGGTCAACTTTATTTCCTTAAATTCATTTTTAATGTTATCCCTTTGGGGGGGGCAGTGCTTGTCCCAGGACTCTAACCCAGGTCTCCCACATGGAAGGTGAGCATTCTCCCACTGACTACCCGTGCGCCCTGCCCTCCATTTCTTACAGAACACAGAAGCATAGTTTTGCAACTATGCAACTGATGCTTATACATTTCATGTTTTTTAAACACAGTTCTCTAAAAAAGTGATGGAACTCTCATTAAGTCTCTGAAAAAAAATATATGTGTGCTTGTCTGTGGACAGGATTAAACTCCTTTTGTGTAACATCCTCAGATTTATCACAGGGCTAATTATATGGTAATGTTTACTAAATACCTCTCGACTGAAGGAAGGCTTTTAAGAGAACACGGAAAGAGCTTTATAGTACCCATACACTGAGATGTAATTGCTTCTCAGCTATGAAAACTGTGGTTAAACTCTGCAACTGCAGCTTGGAATTTCCAGGGGAATACTGTGGTTTGAATCCACTGGAGATCCTGGAATTGTAAACCTTTAGTTATCAATTATATTTAGCGCTTCAGCTTAATCCCAAATGATAGATGGATACCATCATTTCTACCAGGATGATGGTAGTAACACCCTTGATAAATAGTGTTTTTTATAGAATTTGGTATTTTTTTAGTAACAGTATAGTGTCTCTTTTTCAAAACATTGTGGTTCACTAGACTCTAGGAACACAAAAGCCAAATTAAAGTTATACAGGCGGCAGCTGCTTTTTTAGGTTTTTTCCCATAAAATGTATTTTATATGATGCCTATATTTTTCTTCTTTCTAAAAATGTAACATTTCTTTTCATTTTAAAAGCACAGATTCACTATAGAAACTGCAGAAACAATATAATAAAAAAAATTATAGATTACCCACATATCCATTTTATGGAGAAACTATTGTTAACATTCTGGAGTGTTTTTTCTATCTGTTTTCCTTAAATGCTTTTGATGAATAAAATTAAGCTTATTCTTTATGAAGGTTATTAATGCCAATATAATTTTGTTTTACATTACGTGGAATATATTTTCTTATGCCACCGGTATTGTCTTAAAGCATTTTTTTCTCAAACTTGGCTCATCAGTGAAATCACATGAGCTGTTTTAAAATTATTGGTGCCTCACCAATAATCCAGCAACTGCACCCCACCCAGATTTGCTGTGTCTCTAATGTGCCTTTAAAGTGTTCCAGAGATAGTTAATAGCAAGGGTTAAAACCAATGTTATAAATTTTATTCTGGTTTTCATGCTCACTAACATAGTTTCCAATTCTTACTCCTATAAATAGATGGGGTTCAGTAAAGAAGAATACGTCATTGTCAAAATCCCAAACTGCCATATCCCTAAATGCAAATCTTTACATTGTTATTTTCCTATAAAGGAAATTTTTAACCAACTTGAATATATAAATTCTTAGATAATGTTTTCATTTCATACTTACATTTTAGTATATTAACTTGGCTATAAAATATATTCTACATTCCATTTCACATTAAAAAGTATACTAATTTTGAAATATTAAAATTTTCCAACACCTCAAATGTTATTTTTTAAATTCAGGATCTTATTTCGTTGAGTATTTTCACATACAACTTCAACATCAGTGTCTGTGTCCTCTCTTGAGCCGCTCTTTAAGTCATCTTAATGCAATTTTGCAGAGTACATCATCTTGACTCTTATCTAACTTGCTTGAAATACTGTCTAAATCATTTTATGAGGCTGTCCCTGGGCTTTTCACCTAAAGCAACCTCAAGCACTTATTTACATGAAATTGATATAGTTGGTATGTATATAATCTCTACAATGCAGTGATCGTCTTTAGAAGGCTTCTCACAGGCCAGCACTTGAAATTATGAAGTCATTCCACAGAAGTCATGACTAAATCTTTGTTCAATTGCCTTGCCCTTTTTTTTAATAGTCTCTTGGATTTTTCCTGAAAACCAACATTAGTGTTGACAGGTGATATCATTTCCAAACGATAATTTGTTTATCAAAATAGAGAAATAGGGCGGTACAATGGTGGCTCAGTGGCAGAATTCTCGCCTGCCATACCAGAGACCCAGGTTCGATTCCTGGTGCCTGCCCATGTAAAAACAGCAACAAAAAATACAGTAATAACTTTGTATGCTTTTTAATAGGATATGCTTTGAATAGATTCTGAATATAGACACTCTTTCTCTGCTTAAGAGGGTGTGTGTGTGTGTGTGTGTGTGTGTGGAGAGAGTGAGAGAGAGAAGGAAAAGGAAAACCAGGTACCCACTTACACTCCTATTCAGCAACATAACAAAATCTCAGTTTTCTATATCCTGGTCAGCATTACTATTATTGTTTCTAAGAAAATCTTTATTTCTTATTTTTAAAAATAGTACCCCAGCCAAGATGAAACTTGCCCCATCATTGTAAAGCACATCATATCAGCATGAATCTGAACTGCCCAGCAAGTCCTTTTCTGTAACTTCGCTTGGCCTCTCTTCTTCCTTTGGTCTTCTTTTGTCAGCTCTGAGGTCCAGCCTGCCCCTTCTCCCCTTTTGCTAACGTGGCTTTCTTGAAAAGCAACAGGGGCTTGATTTGTGGTGTTCATTATCCACTTAGATAAATGTATTAGTTGTGTACATTTCTGACTGCTGGGTGGTAATTGGCAAAAGGGACACCTAGACAGTTTTACCCCTTGGGACCTTCAGAAAGACCTGGGTGAGTCTGCAGTCCTTTTAGCAGGAAGACAAAAGCCTAGGCTAAACCATTGCTTTGCATGAAGATATTTTGCTAATCCTGTTGTGGGCAGAGATAGAATTAAATCCCTGCTCATGAAAAAGTTATGAAGTATTCAACACTATCACTTTTCTGTTTGTGGTGCTTTCCCACTGCTGTGGCATGTGATTCCAGAGAGAGGTGGGAAAAGACAGATTTCTCTCCAAGTTTATCATCAGTCTTGTTTTGGCTGGGTTATCTGCCTTTAAAGGCATTTTCTGTGAGAAGGGAATCATATATAGGCTTTCTTGACTACTTGTCTACCTGAATTACACAAAAAATAAAATCCTTATTTTGCAAATATACTTTCCTTTACATAGCAAGTCCACATCATTTCTTTCTATGTTTGCAATATGTTAGGCTTTCCAAATGTATCATTTGAGTATCCCAACCACCCTGTGAAGTAAAGTTTAATTTTCTCTGAGATTTGTTGAGATGTCATGATAAAAACTATTTATGGCGAGTGTTTTGTAAAAACAAAAGCAGGGTCTGTCTGATAGCGGAGAAGATTAATCTATTTGAGAATGATAAACATTGTATATTTTTTTAGGTAAGTAACCCAAGACATTTGCCTCAAGCACCAGTGAAATTATGTCCTAGGATGAAGATTCAAATGCACGTTTTATCCTTAAAACTCTATAAGATATGCTTTCTCTCATGTATAGTAAAACGTGTTGTTTTAAACCATCCACTGAGTAATAATATTAATTTGAAACCAAAAACACAAAAAATATTCTAATCATGTGGTAGAAATAAGCTTATTACTTTACCATTTTTTAAAGTTTACAATGTCATGGTAATAGTTTTGGATTACTAATATTGCAAAGAATGGTAGACATAGTAATAGACTAAATAGGATCTAATCAACATCATTAATATTGAGCACAATTTATTTTTAGTAAAACATCTTTGTGTGCTTTGTAAAATTCCATTTGATATTAATCTTTCTTTGAAAGTACTTGTAAGAAAATAGGAACATAACTAACTGCCTTGTTTTCCTTTTTAAAAAAAAATTTTTATTAATAAAACAACATACAAACACACATTCTTAACATACAAACATTCCATACATGATATACAATCAATGGCTCACAGTATTATCACATAGTTGTATATTCATTGCCATGATCATTTTTTGAACATTTGCATCATTCCAGAAAAAGAAGTAAAGAAGAAAAACCTCACACATACTATACCCCTTACCCTTCCCTTTCATTGACCACTAGTATTTCCATCTACCTAATTTATTTTAACCTTTGTTCCCCCTATTATTTATTTTTTATCCAGATTTTTTACTCATCTTTCCATACCCTAGTTCAAAGGAGCATCAGACATAAGGGTTTCACAATCACACAGTCACATTGTAAAAGCTACATTATTATACAGTCTGCAGTTCAGGTACTTCTCTCCAGCCACTCCAGTACACCATAAACTAAAAAGGGGATATCTATATAATGCATAAGAATAACCTCCAGGATAACCTCTCGACTCTGAAACCTCTCAGCCACTGACACTTAATTTTGTCTCATTTCTTTCTTCCCCCATTGGTCAAGAAGGTTTTCTCAGTCCCTTGATGCCAGGTCCTGTGTCATCCAGAATTTCTCTCCCACATTGCCAGGGAGGTTTACCCTCCTGGGAGTCATGTCCCACACAGAGAGGGGGGGCAGTGAGTTCACTTTGCCATGTCAGCTTAGAGAGAGAGAGAGACCACATCTGAGCAACAAAAGAGGTTCTCTGGTGGTGAGTCTTAGGCCTAGTTTCCTTTAAGAAGGCTTAGCCTATTTTTGCAGGAATACGTTTCATAGGGGTGGCCCTCAAGATCAAGGGCTCGGCTTATTGATTTGGTTGTCCCCACTGCTTGCTAGAATATCAGAAATTTTTCAAATGGGAAAGTTGAATATTGCCCCCTTTCTCCCCGTTCCCCTAAGGTCATTTTCCTTTTTTGACTTTTGTCTTAGTAAATATTATTTCTTCATCCAGTGTGACAAGATGAATAGGATTTAGTGGCTTAAGATCCAAGATAACATGAATATGATATTCCCTTCAGCAAATGTGGTGAGCAATCACAGAATAAATTATGTGGTAAAACAAAATATTATTTATTTGCTAAATATTTGTATAATTACATATAACACATTATGTTCATGTCCAAACATATTTGTTAGTTTTTTCAATGCTTAGGAATTTCTTTTATTAATTTTTAAAAGTTCATAAAAAGTATTCCGTTTCCCACCATCTTAATGGTGAACCCACTCAGCTCGCAGCCCACACGTCCCACGTGTCCCACATGTTCACAGCTACATGTTCCAAGCCAAAGTTTCAAAATCACATTACCTGTAAAAATAGTTATTGATTGTTTTGGACAAATAATATAATTCATGAATGTCCTGGGAAATAGTTCAGCCAAAAAATATGATAACTAGGAAACAAGGAAAAGTTGCAGTAAATTTAAATATGTGTATAGAATCCATTTTAAGCCTTGGCATTTTCAATTCAGTTGTGAAGTATAAAAGTATAAAAGTAAAAATCAAACACAGAGTTCAGTAGTTTGTTATGCATATGTTCTAAATTTTCTTAAGGACTCAATCATTTCTAAATTAATCTTGGAGATAATTGATATGATTCAGTTGAATTAAATATTTACTGAAATATCTTACATGCAGTAGATAACTCTTTCACTATTATTAGAACTTAGTTACAGGTTATCAATTTAGGATATTTCTATGTTTCCTTCCTTTCATTCTCTTACCTGTACTTATAGAGGATCTATCAATTTATATTTGTCCTTTCTTTAGTATCTTTGTGGGGTTTTTTGTCAGTTTTGTAAGTTCATATTTTTCTGGCATTTGTGTTTGAGAGTTTTACCATTGAACGTTTAGAGTAAAGAAGAAAAATCACGGGGCTGAAAGTAAAATTAATTATGACTGTCAGTACACACGAAGGACAACTTTTGAAAATAAGCTTTACTCTTTCTGGTATACTAAGAGGTAAATTAAGACATGTGCCTACTATGCATTTCATGTGAAAAAGAGGAATTTGACTCTTTAATCAAAAAGTATGTGCATTAAAATAATGCATTGTAACTGAAAAGCTCAGATCATCACAGAATGTGGAGCCTCAGATTTAGTTTCATTCCTTTTCCGCATGAAGTGCACAGTAAGTTTCTTTTAGTGCTTCCCGTAAGAGGTACATGTTCACTTAATCACCAAGTGAGACAGTGAACATCATATTAACTAATCTTCTACCGAGATGCAGGATTTTCTGCTGTTTCATCCGATGATTAAAAAAGTTGAAGAATGGCCAATATCCCAAAACGATTACTTAAGTATTTTTATAAATTTTCGTCATAATGGATACAAACTGAACTGTGGATTAATATAGGTAGATGTGTGTTGTTGGAATTAAGAAATCAAATTAATCATCTAAAATGTATATCATCAATTGTTATATGGCCTCCAGTGGGCAAATCTAAGCCAAAAATAGCGGAAGAAATAAAGGTGTTAAATGACTGCCTTCTGTAAAAGAGAATGTGTTTAAAATCATAAGTGGACCTTAAAAATGCTCACAATCTTCAGACTTGTTCAGCTACTTTTGTACTGTATATTTATTTGCTTGTTTAACAAATACTGTATCTCTGCAGTGGATGTATTTTTGTGATCCTCTGTCAGAATATAGCTTATGCTGAGTTCAATGAGTCACCTCTGAGATAGAATAATAGATAGTGTTCTGATTGGGATTTTTAGTTTTAAAGAAGGGAGGGCTCTGCTTATTTGCTTGTCTCCTACACATTTCTCAGTCGAACAGTAGAAGCACTTAATTCCCTTAATTCAGTCATCGCAACTGTGAGTTTGGAATTAACGTTACTACAATATAGAGAATTTTCATGATTATAACAGGATTGCATGGCTAATAAATGACAGGGATAAGTCATGAATTCATGTCTTTTCTGTCCAAATCAAGTTTTCTTTCTATAATACCACATATCAGGGCACGAGCACAACAAAGTTACAAAACAATGAAGGCACAAGCTATATAGAGTTAGGCAAGCCACTTGATCTTTTCTAAAACCTGCCATGAGATTATTTCCAGAAAAATTTATAAAGGTAAAATTAAACATAATTTATTTAAATGATTGATTGATAGATGGATGCAGAGCTGGGGCTATCCTGTGTGTGTGTGTATGTGTGTGTGTGTGTGAATGTGACATATATCTAAAAATCCCTGGTGTTGTAAAGGGGAAGCAGACTGCATATCTCTCTTGGATGACATTCAGCAGGATATTGTTGTCTTCAAACATGACTACACATAAGATTCTCTAAGATACTGATTTTCTGGTGGTGACAAGACTTTTTTTTCCCTTTAAAATCACCAGGTGTGCCAGTTTGAAAAAACTTATGTACCCTTAAAGCCAAGTTTTAATCCTAATCAACCTTGTGGCAGCAACGTTTTCTTCTAATCCCTATTCAGCACTATAGGTTGGAAACTTGATTATTTTATATCCATGGAGCTGTGACTCAGTCAAGTGTGGGTGTTAAACATGATTAGGTGGAGACATGTCTCTACCCATTCCAGGTGGGTTTTGATTGGTTTTACTGGAATCCTTGAAAAGAAGAAATACTTGGAAAAAGCTAGAGAACAACAAGAAAAAAAGCCACAAGATTCTGAGAGAGCAGAGAATGCTGCAGAACCAGCCAGTGACCTTTGGAGATTCTGAGAGAGCAGAGAAGGACCACAGAACACCACAGAACCACAGAGGGGGGTGTCCAAAAGCCAGTGACTTTTGGAGATGAAGAAGGAAATGCCTCCCAGGGAGCTTCATGAAACAGGAAGCCTGGAGAGGAAGCTAGCAGATGATGCTGTGTTCGCCATATGCCTTTCCAGATGAGAGAGCAACCCTGGCTGTGTTCACCATGTGCCCTTCCACTTGCGAGAGAAACCCTGAACTTCATCAGCCTTCTTGAATCAAGGTATCTTTCCCTGGATGCCTTAGGTTGAATGTTTCTATAGACTTGCTTTAATTGGGACATTTTCATGGCCTTAGAACTGTAAATATGTAATTTATTAAATTCCACTTTTTAAAAGCCATTCCATTTCTGGTATATTGCATTCTGGCAGCTAGTAGGTAATTAAAATACACAGCCTGTATGAAAAAAAACCATTTATCTGCTTAAACAATAATAAGGTCCAGCTTATGACAGTGGCTGACTGTTGGAAACACATTTGGTCCTCAGGTTGCTAATACACAGAAGGTTTTAGATTCATTTTTACGTTCATTCAACAGACTGTCTAAAGCTGAAGTTATGTTTTCAGTATTTAGTCAGGACAAAAATTACCTGATTTAGAAAGGCTGAAATTTAACTCCCAGATCATTTAAATAAAATGTGCATGAGAATATTACATGTTATACTTCTCAGTGGATTATTATGAGTAAAACTGGCTTTCATCCTTGCTAATAAAATGATAATATATAACAATATAATCCTGTTTATAATTATTATCTTTAGGTTTTCACAGACATCATATTTGTAAAGTGTATTGTTGGCATGTACCTGGCTGAAAGTTTGCACATATCTATGGAATTACATCTTGATACATTATTACTAATCATAATTATGTGGATCCTTTCAAGGGGGATTATATAATCTCTTGGATTATATAATTTCTTGGAAATGAATGAATGAATATAATCTCTTGGAAAATGAAATTGTTAAGTACTCTCATTTTACTTGATACACATTGGTCTTTCCATCCAATCTTCATGTCTTTAGAAGGAATTCATTTGGTACTATGAATACAGTAAATGTTTTGTTTTTACACACTAGGGACAGCAACAGCAAAAGAGCATCTAAAGGCACCACCAGGTGAAAATCTTAAAGGGCTTAAAAAAAAAAAAACACTTAGTTCAGTTTGAGTAGTCTATCAGTGCTGTATCAAAAATGGAGTAGATTTTACCAAGAGTAAAAATTGAGAATAGAGTCCTTTCTCATTCTTTTTACAGCAGTTCCTCTCCCTCAACCTGCTTAAAAATTACAAACTTTCTTTGTTATTTCTGGTCTTTTAAGTATCCCTTTCCTTTGGTGGCTGTTCTTTGGGTCACTTGCCCATATCTTCTTTTCCTTTCTTTAGTAAATGAGTGATCTTGCATTTAATTCCAAGCTGTTCTAATACTTTACTTTTGTCATTCTCCTCTTGTTTCTCCTCAGTTTTCTTTTTTCCTCTTGGCTTTTTCTTCTGCTTCTGTCACCTCACTACAGCTCCACACTTAGGGATTGAGTCTCAGAACCAATGCATTTTTGATTTTCCTCTTTCTAAAAGTAAAGAAATGAATTCCTAACAGTGATTTCAGGATTAAGCCGTTCAGGTCTTTTCTCTAAAAGGTGGACGGAGTACACTGTAACTGTTTGGAAACCATATTTATGCACTGTTATTGGCTTTACAAATATGTTGTGAAGCCTGAAACCGGAGTTATGCATGGCTTTTCCTGCCACACTACCACAGTATAAGAGCTTCGTATGGGCTGTCAGGATATGATATTATGGGATATTATGTCAACACTGTGAACAGATGAATGGTACATAAGGATTTTGTTCGCATTATACTGATGAAGCATTATTTTTTTTAACATGCTGGCTGCATTTCAACTGCTACATATGAAAAAAGGAACCCAGCATGTGTGTCTGTGATGTTTGTGCTTATAAATTCATACATAATCTGTCCAAGTTTCCAAATAAGATATGTCTTTGGTCCAAAAGTTTAGTTTATCCTTCTTTATTGTCATGAACATTTTCTATATTTAGGTTTGAGCTAATGTAAAAGCTTTGCATTTCTCAAGTATTTGAAAGCACCTTGGAGAGAGGATTGTGGGGAGATGGTGGAGTAGGGAACTACAGAAGTTCTTCCAGCAAAACAACTCTTCAGCAGGCAGGACTGTCTGAAACAACTATTTTGAAAGTCCAGAGGCCAGAGAACACTGTATACATTCCAGGAAGGAGAGTGAGGAAGGGGCTTGACACATATTGTCTTCCCAATTTACAATAAAGAACTGTGAATTACTCTCTCTGAACATTGGCTACTATATGGTCATCTCAAATGCCTCAGTAGAAAAGGCATTTGACAAATCCAGCATGTCTTCATGATAAAAACACTTAAAATACAAGGAATAGAAGGAAATTTCCTTGACATGATGAAGGACATGTATGAAATGTCCACAGCTAACATCCTACTTAATGGTGAAAGGCTGACGCTTTCCTGCTAAGATCAGGAACAAGACAAGGATGCCCACTGTCACTCAACATTGTACTAAGCAATTAGGCAAGGCAAAGAAATGAAAAGTATCTAATTTGGAAAGGAAGAAGTAGAATTTCACTTTTTGCAGATGACATGATCCTATATACAAAAAACCCAGAGAAATCCACCAGAAAGATCCTTGAAGTATATAAATGAATTCAGTAAAGTAGTGGGGTACAAGATCAACACCCAAAAATCAGTAGTGTTTCTTTGTATACACAAGCAATGAACAGTTGGAAAAGAACATCAAGAGAAGAATTCCATTCACAATCACAATTAAAAGGATCACATAGCTATGAATAAATCTACACAAGGATGTAAAGGATTTGTACACAGAAAACTACAAAACATTACTACAAGGAATCAAAGAAGACCTAAATAAATGGAAAGACAATCTGTACTCATGGATTAGAAGACTAAATATTGTTAAGATTTCAATCCTACCCAAAGCAATTTATAGATTCAGTGTAATCCCAATGAAAATTCTAACAACTTTGCAGAAATGGAAAAGACAACAATCAAATTTGTGTGCAAGGGTAAGGTGACTGAATAGCTGAAGCCATCTTGAAGAAGAGTGAAGTTGAAGGACCCACACTTTCTGATATTAAAACTTATTACAAAGCCATAGATATCAAAACATCATGGTACCAGTACAAGAACAGGCCTAGAGACCAGTGGAATTAAATTGAGAGCTCAGAAATCAACCCTCACATTTATGGCCACCTGATTTTTCACAAGGTACCAAAGATGACTCAATTGGAAAAGAACAGATATAACAGATGGTGCCAGGAAAACTGGATCTCTGTTTGCAAAAAAAAAAAAGAGGATCCTTACTTCATACCATATACAAAAATCAACTCAAATTGGATCAAATATCTTTAATATAAGAGCTAGAACTGTCAAACTCCTAGAAGAAAATATAGGGAAGCACCGTCAGGACTTTGTGTTAAGCAGTGGTTTCTTAGACTTTACACCCAAAGCACAAGCAACGAAAGTCAAAATAGATTAATGGTACCTCCTCAAAATTAAAAACTTTTGTACCTCAAGGACTCTTTCATGAAAGTAAGAAGACAATCTATATACATAGTGGGAGAAAATCTTTGGAAACTACACATCCAATAAAGGTTTAGTATTCAGAATATATAAATAAACGCCAAAAGACAACCCATTTTAAAAATGTGCAAGGGACTTGAATAGACGTCTCTCTGATGAGGCTAAACAGGTGGACAAAAAGCACATCAAAAGATGCTCAACATCATTAGCCATCAGGGAAATGCAAATCAAAACCACAATGAGATACTGTTTCACACCCATTAGAATGGCTGCTATTAAGAAACATGGAAAATAGAGGGGATGCAATGGTAATTTAGTGGTAGAATTATTGCCTGCCATGTGGAAGACCTGGGTTCAATTCCCAGTCCATGCACTCTCAAAAAGAAACAAACAAGCAAAACAGACAAACAAAACAAAATTCAAGAAATGGTGCTGCAACAACTTGTATGGAAAATATATGGAATATATTATGGAAAAATAATGAAATAATTATATGGAAAAATAATGAAATGTGACCCTGCCATACAGTGTATATAAAAAAAAAAAAGGAAAATAACAAGTGTTGGTAAGGAGGTTGAGAAATAGGAACACTCACTTATTCATTGTTGGTGACCATGTAAAATGGTGCAGCTGCTGTGGAAGACAGTGTGGTATTTCTTCTGAAAGCTAAGTATACAGCTGGCATATGACATGGCAGTACACAAGAATTGAAAACAGGGACTTGAACAGGTATTTGCACGCCGATGTTCAGAGTGACATTATTCACAACTGCCAAAATATGGAAGCAACCCAAATGTCCTTTTAATCAATTAATGGATAAATAAAATATGGTATGTACATGCAATGGAATATTATTCAGCCATAAAAAAGGAATGAGATCTTGATACATGTTACATCATAGATGAACCATGAAGACATTATGTTGAGTGAAACAAGCCAGATGCAAAAAGACAAATATTGTATGATCTCATTGATTTGAAACCATTAGAATAAGCAAATTCAGAGTCAGCATCTAGAATATAGGTTATCATAGGATGGGTAGATATCGGGAATAGGAAGTTAAGGCTTAAAATGCCCAGTATTTCTATTTGGAATGATGGAAATATTTTGTGATGGATGGTAATGATGGTCACACAACATTGTGAACTCAACAGCACTGAAATATATATCTAAATATGATTAAAAGGAGAAGTGTTAGGTTGCATATATGAAAACAGAATACATACATACATACATACATATATACATGCCTACCGTGGAACCAAACAGTGAACCCTAAGTTAATTCATGGATTTTATTTAAATAGTACAATTATAAAATTGTGCTGTCATCAGTTGTAACAAATATTCCACACCAATGCAAGGTGTTGGTGGTGAGGTAGTATATGGAATCCTGTATTTTATGCACTATTGTTTAATAAGCCCACAACTTCTTTAATAAAGAGAAAAAAAGAAAGAAAGCACCTTGGGGCTCTTAATGTTTCATAGTTAGAGCTTTCTCGTATATACATCAGAATTGTGCAAGGAACACTCTCTATTTCCCATTTTTATAAAGCAGTTTAAGGAGTGACTATTTTCTTCAGTGAGGGATTTAGCAGATATCTAGAAAAGGTAGATTCTTGTTCATATTGTAGAAAAGTCTAAGTAATTTGCAAAGCTCAGTGAAGTGTGATGTCTCAAATGTAATCGCTTTACAAATAAGTTCCATATTCACCAACAAGAGCTTTGTCATAATCTGCCAAAGCAGTCTTTCCTTTGCATTCTGGAATGCTTTTACAGTAAGGAAGCACACCTTGGTCCTTGGTTTATAAATACGTACAGGAACCTGTGTTTAAATAGAGAGGAGAAAAATTTATGGTGGGAATATTTCTAAAATAAAAATTTTGGATATGCCTTATACAGAAAAACAAAGAAACTATTAAGATTATATTTAAAGTCAGGCAAACAGGTGGCGTTTAATATGTGCTTAATAATGTATTCTATATTTTTAATGATGACTTTTATAGAAGCAGCCTCAATGAAGAATTTCCATATGGGTAAAACATATTTTTAAAAAATCTTACATTGTTCTGCAATGAAATTAAATTATAATGCTGAGAACAAATTCAAATACTGTTTTAGTTAGAGTAGATAATGCTAATAACTTTTTATAAAATTTGTTCAATATATGGTGGTTTTTTTCCCTTCTGTTTCTTAATGTCTGCAAGAAGATTAAAAGCCATTCTTCTCTCAATGTCAACATGTAAAATAAAAATCTTGGCATTAGGAATTTTGTGTAGTAGACATTTTGAATGGCTCATTTTCATTTTTTCTAACTCTTAAAAAAGTTTGTGGGAGTAGCCCTGTTAGCTTAGAAGAAAAAACACAAAAGAAAACAGTAAAACATAAACCTATTTCCCTTTATAGTTGATTTGCTACCATTGCTGACTTATCATTTTCCTTCTTTTCACACTGTTGCTGAATAAAATGCCCATGCACTAGTACCTACTGTGTATTCTGAATGGAGGTATAATATATAATCTATAAAGAAAAACTTTAAGCATCATGCTTTGTTCCTGTGGGTATATGCTCAAATTTTAGGGGGACTAGCAAATTAAATCCTTTCTTAAACAAAGAATCAAATGAAACAATTTAATATAATTTTAGCTACTATTCTGAAACCATAATAAATCTGAAAAAAATTGATCCTCATATAATAGAAGAATAATGTTTGTATTATTCTGCTCAAATTAGATGCAACCAAAATTGTGTTATAGTCTAATTCTCCCCTTTAAGGCTACCCTGACATATACTAACTAATAGAACTCTTGAGCCATTTGGACCTCAAAAGTCCACATTCAATAAATATTTGTTGATTGTACGAGTTGATAAGTGCATGAATAAGTTTACATTTATGCCTGAGAATAACATGCTAAGCACATCCGTCGGAGCAAAATCTTGGAAACTTTATTGCTGTTATTAAACTTTGCTCATTAAAAGTTAAAAGAGTAGGGCAGCGGGTGGGGAGAAACAAAACAAAACAAAATGTTAAAAGAGTAAAATAAAGTTGGACAAAATAATTATCATTTGTTTTCGATAAGACAAAAGCAGTTGTCAACAATTTGAATTTTCTTGGATATTTTTCCTAAAAGTATTACTATTTCCTAAAATGTCCAATGTAGTGGCTCTGCGTATTATTTTGAGCTTTATTTTGAGAAATATTTGTCATACTCAGTAGGTTATAATCCATGCATAAGAAATGGCATGGATGTAATGATTTAGTGATCAGGTGTGGAGGATTAGATTTTGTGCTTTTTTGTAACGCTATAATGGCTGGTATGGTAGCCTTTGCCCTAAATATGAAAGTAGATGTGTCTTAGTGGGTCTCCCAGTGTTGTGGCCAGGTAATATTTTGTCTCTAGATTATGAGAGTGTTGGGTGAGGAAATGAAATGAAATGAGGTATCGGGAGTAGGAAGTTAAGGCTTAAAATGCCCAGTGTTTCTGCTAATAAGTTTTTATAAAATTTGTAATGAAATCTTAGTATTTTTGAGCTTGAAAGAAGGCTATCTAGTCAAAATGCCTGTTAGCTTATCACTGAGAAAATTGAAGCTTATAAATGCAGTGATGGTTCAAAATACCAACCAATTGAATTTTTTTTTTAATTAAACAGGTAGTATTTATTTTGCTTTCTGAATCTGACTTTCTCTTTTAAATTCCTGTGACCCCTTTTCTCCTCCATAGAACACTAATTTCACTGTATATTAACGATCGTGTCTGTCTTTCCCAATAGAATGAAAGTGTGTTTATGGCAGAGGTCTTGTCTTATTCTCTTTTGTATTTGTGTACCCTCCATTTTATTCACAGTTAACTGTCACATGGAAATCTTTCAAATATTTGGTGAATGAAAGAGAAAAGTGAATAAATACCCACGTTAATAATCTTGCACCTGTTTAAATGCGTGATTGCCGAAGATAAACATGTGTTCCATTTTTCTCCCCACAGTCTCCAAACGTCCACAACTACCCCGATATGGAAGCTGTCCCCCTGTTGCTAAATAATGTGAAAGGGGAGCCCCCGGAGGACTCGTTATCTGTAGATCACTTCCAAACACAAACTGAGCCAGTGGACTTGTCAATAAACAAAGCCAGGACATCCCCTACAGCTGTTTCATCCTCCCCAGTTTCCATGACAGCGTCTGCCTCCTCACCTTCTTCTACTTCAACTTCGTCATCGTCTTCTAGTCGTCCAGCCTCATCCCCAACTGTTATAACATCAGTATCTTCAGCATCGTCCTCGTCAACAGTATTAACTCCAGGGCCCCTTGTTGCCTCTGCATCTGGTGTGGGAGGCCAGCAGTTTTTGCACATCATCCATCCCGTACCACCTTCAAGTCCCATGAACTTACAGTCTAACAAACTGAGTCACGTTCACCGCATCCCCGTGGTGGTACAGTCGGTGCCTGTTGTCTACACAGCTGTGCGGTCACCTGGAAATGTGAACAACACTATTGTAGTTCCACTTTTGGAGGATGGGAGAAGCCATGGCAAAGGTAAGAGGCGCAAGTCTAGCTTTGACTTATTCCTGCACTAGAGGTAGCTTAATCTTTTTCAGTAAAAGGAACCTACCTAAAGCCTGTGTGAGGACACTAATCCAAAGAAGTTCAATTCAGAACGGCACAGAGACACCAGCTTGTCAGCCATTGAGTGGGGCACAGCGTAGTAGGAGTTGACCCCTTGTTTACATAGGTATATGCTTGGTGTGTATTTTTCTTTACCAAGGCATTTAATGTTAAAATTCAGATATTTAAATTTGTGAGATAATGCTTACCTTCAAGTGCTTATATGGGAAAGATCTCTGATCTGTGGTGAAGCAAATTAAATGCAGTAAATGCTTAAATTCTTTATAGAAGTTAGACATGAATTTTTTGAAAAGTGAGCCAGAATGTTTTTTCTTTCAGTTGTTTAGATTGGAACTTACTTTAATGACAATAATATAAAACGCTAGAGTTACTGTGCCTGGTATCAGATCCTTCACTTTTGAGTGACTTGTAAATTAAGTTCCCATGAAAATAATTTTGAAGTTGAGTGTTGGACTATAAAAGTATCAGTTAGCTTGGGTTCTTACCATCTTAAAAGCCCAAGTTATTATCTTAAATAAACCAAGTTATCTTAAATAACTTAGTATGGCTGGGAATATCTCAAAATGCTATATTAATATTCCCTTCTAGGGTTTAGAAGGTAGGAAGATACTTTGCCACATGACTGTGTTTAATTAATATTGCCGAGTTATTTAATTAAATCTGATAGTTATGCAGCTGATCTTGAAGTTATTTCTTTTGTTCTTTGTTTTTCCTCTTTTTTTCCCCTTCTGTAGAAGGAATTGTAATAGCGTCATACTATCTATTCTTTCTTCCCTTCCCATAGATCTGAAAAGTAAGCCACCCCTCTACAGAAACATAACATGTCCATAAATTTATCTTCAGAACCCAGAAATGATGATGGTTTAAGACTTTTATATTACATTGTGCTTAGACACTATATTTCCACTGACACCTATAATTAAAACATGATTGATGAATACATAAACTGTCTATAAACTATCTTCTTATTAAATAACAGCAAACATCAGTGTTTTTGATTCTTGTATAAAGTAGAATTTAATGCATAGAAATACCATTTGATTGTTAACTTAGAGAAAAGTTTGCAAATATACAGTACAAAATTGTGCTTTCGCAGTTAGCAAGTTGTTTTATATGTGCAGTGAGCTTCTTCATAGTGCATGAAATAAATTTCACCTTCTCAGTTTCACCAAGATTAAAGACTCTGGGTTCACAGCATACAGGGATTTTAGGCTGCAGACTTCCAGTGCAGACATTCATTGCTTACCTGACCACCTCTGTCCTTTGTGCTGTTGTGGGTGCAGACCAGGAACTAGCCCCATCACCCTCTCATGAACAGGTCGAGCAAAAGGAGGGATTATGGACCCTTTTCATAGGCTTCATAGGCTGACCCCTCTTTGATATTGCTAATACTTTTAATATAAATAAGCAAAGAATAACATAATAGAAGGCCATGTCAGTTTTTTTTTTCTTTTATAATTTACAGTTGAGTTTAAAACTTCTGTGGAGGAGTCAAAAAATAGTGAAAACAAATAATAACCTTGCATATTATTTTATATGTATGTGAGGGGAGGGTTGATACGGTAGAATCCAATCTCTATGTGGTAACACTTGAGAAACGTTGCTTTTATTATGAAATTGATAAAGACTTTACTGCTGCTTATGACTTTTTTTTTTTTTTTTTACAAATCCAATTTTTTTTTTTTTAAATTTGCATATGGGCAGGAGGTACCAGGGATAGAACTCCAGACCTCCAGCACAGCAGGTCGGAGCTCTGCCTGCTGAGCCACAGCAGCCGCCCTGCTTATGACTTTTTATACAATTTTGTTTATTAATGAAGGCAACAAAAGAGATATTCTTTTATTTGTCATTATTGTTTTTGTGAGGGAGGTTATTTTAATTTAAAAAGTCAAATATGTAAAATATACATTGCCATAATTTGATTTTCTGGAAAACATATCTTTGAAGGATTTTGTGGAGACTCATGCTGTAATTTGTTCGATACATGAGTATGTTTATGTTATTTTCTTGCAGTGTTTTTTTATTCAATAATCTCATGTGAAGAATGACAAACTATGTAATCATGGGCCGTGCTGCGCTGGGACGTGGCTAGGAACATGAGATTTGGGGTCAAGTATTTATTAGTTAGAATCCTCACTTATAGCCTTAGACTTGGGAAAGTTATTTATTTAGTCTTACTAATCCTCAGTTTCCTTAATGATAAAATGGGGATAATACTATGATCTATCCCACAAGATTATTGGGAAAATTTGAAAATACCATATGTGTAAATGCTTAGAATTAATCAACTATCAATAAATATATGCAGTTGTTTATCATTATTGCAAAAAAAAAACCACTAGAAATAATAATGTTCAGAAATTAAGCATTTCCAATTCTTGTACAATCAGAAAATGGAAAAAAATCATACATTTGAATTTAAAAATGAAAAAGTGCCCTAAGAAATTGGTATGGGATTGCCCCTCAAAGTTGTTGCTGCAACACATTAAAAGAGATAAGAGTTTAGTATTAGAAACTGGAAACATACTGTAGTTTCTATGTATTATTAGCTTATATTAAGTTTTTATAAACACCATATTCTATAAAGACTACCATAGCTATGTAAGGTGGGTTTTAAATTTTTATTTTTATGTTTAACCAATTAATTAGATGATGGTAAAAGTGTCCAGTGAAGGAGGCCTGCCTTCCTCACAGAATGGATAAAGGAAAGGGCATTTCAGTGATAATTTAAGACTTTATCTTGTACATTTGCAGTGGGGCACTGGGCCAGCAGTGAAATGCTGAGTCATAAAGGGGGCCCTTTCTTCCATTCCCATTTAGGACCTTTTTGCTGGTATGAATAAGTAAAAGAACGTACTGGTAGGGGAGTTGAACCTTCAAAATGCTGCCAAAAAAAATAAAAATACAGAATGTAACTCATATAAATATCAATTATTGTAGTAGCTGATAATTTCAAAGTTGATATATCTAGTTTAAGGTAGAGAAATAGATTTCTCTGAATGTCATAATACACAATAGACTAAATGTTCACAGCCACATCTAAGGTAGTGGACCATGTGGATTGAGACGTCTGTCCATTCAACTATTCACTGAGCACCTATCATGTGCCAGGCATCTTGTCAACCAGCAGGGATATAATGGAGAACAAAACAGATGCTATTTGTATCTCACTAGCTTACAGTTATCGGGAGAGGTAGACATTAAACAAAAAGCATACAATTAAATTTTTTATAATTGTAGACAGATGTAGATTATAACAAGGGCCATCTAAGCAGCTACCTAGTGAAGGGGATTTAAATAGAAATGCAAAGAGAAAAAGCTTTATTTGCCAAAAGTGTTTTCACGGAGGATATTGTTTATGTTTTTACTGTGGTGCCCGAAAGCATTGGTTAGGGTTGGGGGAAAGCCGTGGGGTGAAAATTCCACAAGGTCATGCCTGTCCAACAACAGCAGGATAGAAAAATGCTGTCTAATGAGGAGAGAAGCACATCCTTAGACCACACTCATCTCTCCCCAAGTATTTAAGAATATCGGTCTAAAGGATTGGCAGGTTAGCAGCTAGCCCAGGGCACATGTCATAGCTGGGCCTTGAGTAAGTTGTGATATGAAGAGAAATGAAAGGATGCTCGGAACAGTCCAGTAAACCGACATAATTTAGCCCAGAGCTATGGGAAGCGAGGATGCCAGATCAAGTTTCCAGAGGAAGGCTCTTTTTAGCTTAATATCAGAAAGACAAGCAGCAGTATTAGCTCCCAATGAGGCGGTGGTGAGATGCAGTGACTCTCCAGGCCAAGGGACCAGCGGAGAGGACTGGTTTGGCCAGAAGTTTTGCCTCTGGGTAACCTGAGACATATTCCTAGAGGGATTATTTGATTTCTTGAAGGAATTACATTCCAACGTAGGGAACTTTTTGGTGTTTCCCAGAAGCTTTTCATTCATTTTTTACAGATATTTAGTCACAAGAAACCATAGAGGTTCATGGTCAAGTAGTGCTGCGATTCATCATTACCTTAATGGGAAGGAGGTGTTTGGGGTTCTCCCTTTTCCTTCCCTTCCCCTCCTCCTTCCCCACTCCCTCCCTCCTTTCCTACCCGTGTACACGTATGTGATATGCCATATGCCAGGTACAGTTCTGGGTCTTTGGATACCAGGATGAACATCTCCCTACTTTCATTGACCTTGTGGGAGAGACAAATAATAAAGCTATATCAGGTAGTATAAGTGCTTTGAAGAAAAATAAGGCAAGGTAAGGGGATGGAAAGTAATCAGAGAGGGGTGCAAGTTTAGATACAATCGAAGGTTTCTCTGAGAAGTGCGCTATGTTAATAAGGCCTGGTCCAAGACTTTTCCAGAAAGAGAGATCTGCAAGTTCAAAGGCCCTGAGGCAGAAGTGAGCATGGCACGTGTGCAGAGGAGACCAGCGGGAGGAGAGGGAGAAGGCAGTGGGAGAAAGGTGGAAAGGAGGGCACGGAGGGAAGCGGGGCGCATCCTGCAGGGCCTCGGAGGCCTTTGTGAAGTATTTGGATATTGGTCTGAATATGATGAAAGTCACTGGAATTGGAATGTTTGAGCAGATGTGGTATGATGATCTGTTTGGCGTCTAACAAATACCATTGAGGCACTGTGTAAAGAGCTCTGGAACACTTCAGCACTTAGAGTTGAGGAAAAGAAGGATGCAGCAAACAGTTTGAGTCAGACCTGTTAGGCTGGAGAGGAAGAGTATGAAAGAGAATGCAAGGGAAGAAAGTGTTTCAGGAAGGAGGGAGTCAGTTGTATCAGGTACTGCTAAGAGGACGGATGAAATGAGGACTGAGGGTTGCGGATTCATCAAGGCAGAGTTCATCGGTGGCACTAACAAGCAGAGTTTCCGTGGACCTAAAAGATTGACAGAGAAGCGAGTTCATGTTCAGATGAGAGGTGAGGAAGGGGAGACTGAAAGTTTAGATGGCTCCTTGGACTAGTTTTGCTGTAAAAGTTGTAGAGATATGGGTTGAGCAAAAACTCTCAGTGGAGAGAATTTAAAAGAGGGAGGAGATAGTATAGTATATTTGTATACTGACAACAATAATCCAGGAGAGAGTTGAAAATGGATAATTCTAAAGAAGGGAACGTTTATAGAAGTGAAGTCCTTAATTACACTTTAGTTGCTTATATTATACTGTGAAAGTAGACTGCATCTGATAATTAATTTGAATTCTAAAATTAACTATTAGATTGACAAGATAGGAAAAAGATACATCATGGAAAATTAAAAGAAATACAAAAAAACAGAAGATAAGGACCAGTGATTGGCAATGAAAAGCAAGCAAGTTCATTAAAATTTTGGTTCCATTAAGAATTATAAAAATGATACCAGAATTAATGTAAATATAAGATCAGAAATTTTCTAGTCATCATCTGGTAGAAAGAACAGAAGAGTCCAAAACCAACATAAATCCAAATAATTTGAATTTGTCTTTTAAAGGCATTTTTACATGTAAACATTAATAGGTATTGCATCATAGAAATTCACAATACTTGAAAGGGCAGTACCGTAAACACTTTGAGACAAACCAGTGAAAAAGTTAAAAAGATACTAACTTAGCTCTTCTTTGCAATACCTGAGCTGGTCTTTTCTCCATATAGCCGGCGGAACAAGTGATATCACCTTGATATCCAGGAATGAGGTTGAGCAAATGTATGATTGAGCCATGGCTTTGGGACAGTCAGAATTTGAAAAGGCCTGATGCGGCTGGTTGTGTATTTATTTCACTGTTACCCAGTTTTCTTCCCTGAATGATTTTCTTACTCTTCTTTATCAGCTTATATAGATAGTCACTTATTTCTCTCCTTCCCCCATTAATGATTTCTCCTTAGCCAAATAAAAGTAATCAAATGTCCGCATGGCAGTAATAAAATAGATTGCCTAGTGGGAAGGTACTCAGCTTCATTTCCTAAGCTGCTACATTTTTGCTCATGCAAATGCAATACCAGTAGTATGTAAATTAAGTATAATTTACAAAATATATTTATTGCATGAAGACTTTTTAGTGATATTATGTAATATTTGAAAAATAATGTTAGTCTTTATTAAAAAAGGAGTTATTGAAAAATATCTTTAGTGCATTATCCTTCACTTATAGCAATTTTTTGATTGAATCCTTGAGTAGAAAGTACTATTTCCCAAAATATCTCAGTAGAGCCTGTTGGCACTGCTGTTAAGAAATTGGGTATGCAATTTCTTTGGCCACCGCCTTAAAAGAGTGTTATTCCTTTATTAAATTTAGATGTAGACACACAGTGAAGAAAATCCTCCAAAAATATACCTTATTTTCATAGCACCCATTCAGGAGTTTTGAAGGGATGTGGCCTGGGGCAAATTTGAAATAATCACACCCCATTTTCTTCCTACAGGCTGTTGCTTTTCTCAGCAGCCTACAGGAAGAAGCCACAAGTGTATTTTTAGTCTTGTGCCATTTATATTTGTAGAAGGAGGTCTGGGCATCACAGTGATTGTTGCAAAGCTGATTGGAGGACACAATCCTAGCCCCTGGCCCACTGCATATAACTAGTTCTCTTCCCGTGGAACTTCCCATTTGAAGTCTGTTTCACTACTTTTCTCTCGCTGTCAGCTTTCCCACATGGGGAGGTCATGTTTCAAGTCCTGACTGACGTTGTCACAGCCTTCCTTCTGTCTGCCTTGTACACGGCCTCTTTTGAATTTACCGTTCGGTGGGGTCCTGGTAGCATCTGTCCACATAACCAGGGCAGTCCAGGGCAGCTGACCTGTGGTGATGGGTTCAGTTGTCTTTCCTCCTTGAGTGATCCCGCTACCAAGAGTGATTCCACTACCAAATCTTCCTTTGGCTTCTTACAGTCCTGCTACCATTTATCTGAAATGCCTACAGTCTGTCAACCCCACTGCTTCATCTGGTATAGACTGTGTTAGTTCTAAGATTTGATCATAATAACAGACTGAGAGAGGAGACAGAGCTACCTATATTGCTGTAAGAGAACAAGTGCAAAAGAGAAAACTCTTAAGATAAAACGCTTTGTATTTTACAGTGCCAAGGGGTGAGCTTGACTGGCTTCTCTTCTTCCCCCCACAGTTAAGTAATAACTGCGATCGACATCTCCTTCCTGACCAAAACGGGGAGAAAGAAATGTAACAAAATCAGGTTTCAGTGGCTAAGAGAGTTCAGATGCAGTCAAGAGGCGATTCTGGAGACTACTTTTATGCAAGCTTCAGCTGGATATTGCGAATTGCCATGGTTTACCACACCCCAACCAACATCACTCCTGGTAACCCTAAAGAACACCCAGGGCTCTATCTCAGATTATATAAGCGCTTCATACTCTTAAATTTGCTTTCCAGAAACCTATAACCTCCAGGTGGTTCCTAAGCCAGATAAATTCTGAAACTCAGTGGTGCCAACCTCTCCAAAAACATCAACTAATTCCATCCCCTTATCCTATATTGTCGATACCCCATTTCAACATGAAAAAGTTAGAATGGACATAGCCCAGGTATCCCTAAAGATTGGAAGAAGGATCAGTGGAGAAGGAGAAGTAATAACAAAGAAGATAGGATTTAACAAATGAGTTTAAGTACTGAATTATTATATTGATATTTCTTTTAGTCTCCAGTGTCTTGGAGCAGCTAGAAGGAAAACCCTGAAATTGTGGAACTATAACCCACAATTTTAAAATCTGTTCTATAACTACTTGTTAGGATCTACTTTGAAGTTTATTGCTTTTTTGTATATATGTTATATTTTACAGTAAAAAACATTTTAAAAAGAGTATGTAGAAGTAAAAAGGGAAAAAGAAGAGAAAAGAAGACAGTGTGGATACCAGGGGAAATCCACATTAAAAGGTTGATGTTACTTAAAGAATTAAAAATATACTAGAGATTTGAATTAGGTAGAATAACTAAAGCAGGAAGCTAACAAAATGTACTACGTATTTCTTCTAAGATAGTGTTAAGAGCTACTGAAGAACAGCCCAGCACACAATTTTAATTTGTTAGAGCAAGTTTCTCCTATAATAAAAGAACTAACTCATTTCAATAAATATATGCTTAAAGGTTACGTTTTATGAATATAATATTCTAATGTCATTTTCCACCACCTCTGAAAAGCTTTCTCTGGTAATATTGAATACGTTGAACATAAAATAATAGATTTTGAAACATCTTTCATTTCCTTTACAAACAGTTTAAAAAAAAACAAACTTTTTTTTTTCCTGCTGCAATAATGTTCTGTTTAAATATAAAGCTTCTAATTTCACATACTACAGGTGCTCTCATGGTACAGGGAAATTCTTATTTTGCATATTAGATTGCAACTATTTTGATGATATTTAAACATATATGCTCATTGCAAGAAACCTCTGAGTATTTATATATATATATTCATGTATACATTTTATATTTAGCAAATGAACATTTTACCCAGTGACTCTTAAGACCTCATAGGAACAAATGAAAGAAGGAAGACTATAAGATCCAAGAGGGAAGCTTAGACTTAGAATCATTGCCAGCACTGTCTTAAATTGGCTTTTAAATTATTTATAGCTCTGTGGTTGTGGTTTCTGTTCCCTATTTTTTTATTCCCTTAATAATTCTTTTTCTTTTTGAAGCTATGTTATTGTTTTCTAGCTCTTTCTCTCAATTTTCCATTGTTAATAGAGAATTTGATTAACTGGCATTCTACTTTGAATTCTTTAAAGAAGAACTAATTGGTATTTGTCTTTCTATCTAATAAATAAAAGAAGAGCAACCAATACAGAGTAATAATCACATACTTAAGTCTTTCTCCAGCCAACTTTATGTGGGGAAAATATGACTGTGATTGTTGGCCAGTTGTATGTGTTTTCCATGACCAGCTGGCTTCACCATCTTTTTTCTCCTATTCATTTATTCTACAAATATTTTATGGACCATTTATACATCCAGGAATGCATCCCCTCCACTACCAGCTACGGTCATTTGAATTTTAAAAATTAAGAAAAAAGAAGACACAAAGCTCTTTTGGAAAGCTGGCTCTATTAAAATACAAAGAATGTTGTTTGCACTGTCGGCCTTTTCCTGTTGGCAAACATTGAAATCAATTTGGGAGCTTGCAACCAGCAGTTTTAAAGAAACTGAATAGAATGGAATAGAATAAAAAAAATCTGAATGCATTGCCCAAATAAGTATTATTTTATGAATTTAGTAAAATATCTATATACATACATGTAGATGGCATGCTGTGGGTTTGTGTGTGTGCTGAGTCATGGTGAAGTGGTTTCCTTAAAGTGGTTTCTGTTCAGAAAGTTTGAAAGAGACTTCACTACAATCCTCCCACCTTTTAGCTCAACTCCTTCCCCTTTCCCTCCTCCCTTCTGCATCACTCTTCCAAACAAAGCACCTTCTTTTCTCTGCCGTCTCACCTTCCCATCTTTCTTCTCTCAGTTGTCATTCTCTATCTTCCTCCATCCATCACCGTTCTACCCTTTTCTCTGAATCTTGACCCTTCTTTCTATTCCTTATCTAGCCAGTCACCTATTCCAGAAGTCATTTATTGTGGAACTAAGTGACCTATATTGGGCATGATAGTCATTGTACTGCCATCTAGTGGTGGAATTTTAAAACCATGCAAGCTGAAAGACTTGGAGGAGCTCTTCTCCGATTATTTTATTTTTTATGATTTTTCCCTAGCTTGATTAAGATTGTAGGGGGAGTACAATTGAATGTATCATTTTTAAGGAAAACTTGAACCAGAATTTGCGGCCTAACTTACCCGCTTTGTTTTGAGGGCTTCCTGTTTTAAACATATTTAACTTGGGCCAGAAAGAGAAAGTATAATTTCTGTTCACTCCTTCCTACTTCCCATTCTCTACATTTATACGTGGCTTCTGTTTGTAGGAAAAAGTATACTACTTACAGTTTATCTGTGTTTATATATATATATTTTTTTAAACTGTGGGTTATGTTTGTTGGACTGTTGGAAGCATAAATGCCAAATGTAAATTATTAACAAGTTTTGCTGTAAGCTGATTCCACAGAGAGCAAAAAAAAATCAGGGGTCTGTTATGGTGCAGGAAAGAGAAAACAAAAGAAAAGTGGGGCATTGTGTCTCACTTCCTCCTTAGCTAGACCCAAGGAGACAGAAAGTAAGAGTGTCTTCGAAGGAACTGACAGTAGCTTTAGGAGAATTGTCAGAGGACCTGCCTTCTCACTAAGACTCAGAAGAAGTTTAGTTGAAACAAGGTGGAATTGGAAAGTTAATTCTAATTATTATCTGGTCCCAATGCCTTCTTTTCTGGGCAGGAGCTTTTTCCTTAATCCCTTCATTCAGAGTAAATCAGAGACTTAGGCACTTCGCTCCTTGAATCAGAGCAGTTCTTGCTGGTGCATATTGCTAAAGTACACCCCAGATTATGACAGCTCATCAGTATGTACATTGTCTTCTCCCCTCATGGCATTATGCCTCCTCCCTACGTGGCACACAGTAAACAGTCTGTTTGCTGAATGAATGAACACCGTCCCCAAGGCTGTCACTGCTTTATGTCTGCAGGCTCTCTGCTGTTCCCTGGGATTCTTGAGAATATTGTTTTCTGCTGTTTCTCCAAGTTTGCTTTATTTCATAGTACTTAATAGTAAAGAATAATATTTGGTAGTACCTTACAGATACTTAATATGATTTACATTTTAATAGTTTCTGGAACTGTGGGCTCCAAAGCCTTTCTTAAGAAATATCTTACAGCTTCTAAGTAGTCTTAATGAAAAGATATTGCTGTATGAAAATTATCATCAGTTCTTATTTATCAACTCTTTCTCCCAGGTAAAATATTTTACCTGTGAAACCAGGATAAATAATGTCTTTGAGTCAATCCAGGCAATTAATAGAGTCTGCTAGATTTCTTATATAATAGTAATGCCAATTTCATTTCCCAGGCAAGGCAAAACAAAATTATGCCTCCCACCCCACTGCAGTTAACTGCGTCAGCATCATAGTACCATAAAATCTCAATAAAACCTGAAAACTGTGGAGTATGGATAATCCCACTATAAACTGTAATAAAAAAACCCTTTAGACTCTATATTTTCTCCATTAAGTTCATAGACACTGTCTCTTTGTACATAAAGTTTTATGAAATAAATCGACCAGTTCTGCTGTCCTTACCAGATGGCAAGCTGTTTTGACTTAAAAAGCTGATAAAGGTGTAATAATTTTTTGTGTTTGCAGTGCATTTTAAAAACAAAGTTCATCAAACCTTAAGTAGGAGGAAAATGCTACTTTTCTTTGCACTGTGCAGCGAATGTCTCTTTGAGTGAAAGAATAAATTATATGTTTACACAGTGGACTTATTTGTTGCATCCATAAAGCAAAGATTTGGTTTTCCACCACGGATCTCTAAACTTAAAGGAATGGTGAGCAAACCCAAGGTTTGTGTGAATTTCAGTTCTTCTGTGTTTAGAAGGAATTGTCAGCTTCTTGGTTACATCTGTCTCATTTGTGCCAAATCCAAGGGATCCCTAACTATTTCTGGTGTGGCTTTTGTCAGGAGTGGATGTTCTAAATCAGTCCTCATAGACACAGAGCCCTTTTAGGGATCTAAATTTTAAATCCTGAAGAATATTAATTAGACTCTGGAAGAAGTCATACCTTATGATAAAGTGCAGTAGTTGAGTTGAAAATTGAAGAAATCTGTCTTTGATACTCAGTGTAGGTAGAAGTTTTCTAGTGGGCAGAGAATGCAGAGTTTATAAAGAATGAAGAATAATGTGATTTTACTAAAATGTAGTATGCTACACACACAAACACACACAAAAATATCACATATCGATATTTGCTGTACAGTTCTTATAGGAGATGATTTTATGTCCTCTTCAGAGTTTTTTCCTCTTAGTTTAAATATATTCCTTACTTTGTTTGTGAATATGATTTTCCAGCTGTGCATAGATGGAAAATAGCCAGTAAGAATGCAAAGAAAAAATAGGGGAGAGGAATATTTTTCAGCTTTTTTTTTTAACCAGGTCCTGTAAAATGCTTGCTCTTTAGCTCTTTTATGTATCCCCAGTGGGTACAAAATTTTTGCAGAGCTTCTTTTTCTGTAATTTTTCTTAGTAAAAGAAAATAGTTCTCCTGATTTTGCATCATCAGTCTTATAGATGCTCCATATACCAGGAGATCTGAATGTGCCTACCCTCTGCCCAGATCAAGAAATTCTCTTTATCTCTAGGTACACTAATGACAAAAAGGGACGGTAAACAACTCGACAGTAAGGAGGGTGGCAAAATAATTATTAAAATATGAATTAAAAAAACTATTGTAAGGTCTTTCAGGATGGGAGCAAATAAGCTTCCACACCTCTTTAGTCCTGGGATAAAATACTTTATTACATAATTGTATAATTGCTGTTAGAAATAATGACCATTAGTCATAAGTAAAGGATAAGCTAAATGTGGCCTAGTGGAAGAAAGCAACAAAGTATGTAATAAATCTTAAAAAAAATTTATTAAAGTCATCTAAATAAAAATTAACCTTTATTGAATATTAGATATCATTTGTATATATTACCTTTAAGCTCTATGATAACCACCTATAGGTACTATTGTCTATCACCTGCAGATAAGAAAACAGAAACTCAAGGAACATCCTCAAGTTGCCCCCCCTTATAAGTGATAGAGCCCTGGCTAAAATCCTAACTTAAATATTCCAAAACCATTTAGCCATACTTGGGCTCTAAGCTTACAGAGCCTGCATTGTCTAGAGAATCTGTCAATATTAAATATTGCAACTCCATATTTCCTCAAATAAAATAACAGAATAAATTTAATTTATTTGATTGAATTAAAATACTTTATTTTTTTTGTCAAAGTTGAAAATCTGCATATGAAATCAATAAGATCATTAAAAATTTCTGTGTGGATTGTATGAAATATAATTCCATGTTGCTTATTATTAGCACTAGAGTATCTTATTATATATTTCCATTTCTCTAGCATTTTGCTACATAAAAAACAATAGCCCCAAGCTGTAGGTTAAGATTTCTAGGTGTAAGAAAATTTTGTCAAAGTGTGGTTCACCGAGTTTCAGAGATTGACGTTTGTGTCATTTTGAGACATATCTGGTCCCTACCTGGAGCTGTTTTGAGCAGGGAATTGGTTGGAAAGACACATACAGCAGAGAGATACTTGCTCTACCTTGCTTCATTCTGGCAGTAGTTATTTTCTGAGAAACATAAGGGAAAACCCCAAAATAAAAATACAATGAGGATCTGTTATTACTGGTATAATTATATTTATTTTTTCCTAGATTAATGAGATCAGTAAAACTCTGAGTACTGGCCAATAGCTAATAACCATTATAACGTTACAGTTTGAGAATTATCCTAGTGTATATAGCAGATGTTCAGCAATGCCTTCTTCAAATGTGGAAAATAAATTCCATAAACTCTGCGGTTGGTTACTAGAGAGTTGCTTCATACTGAGATTGCACGTTTTCCACTTTGTGTTTCTATTTCTCTTCGGAGCCCCGTATTTTATCTTTTTAATGTTCTTGTAGCTCTTCAATTTTTTCTTTAGCTTATCAGACAGTAAAATATCTTATTTGCTTTCTGAAATTTACTGGTAGATTTTCCTGGGCTGGATAACAAGTGTTTTCCAACACGATCTTGCAGTCCTGGCTCTCAGGGAGCATAAACCACTCATCATCTAACAGATACGCGCTGCCGGGGCATATGCTGAGCCATCGCGGCGCCCATCGCCATAACCTACAGTAATCAAGGTAGCATCGCCTCCAATAATGTGCTCTGTTACCTCATTATTCACCTTCTAACGAGTACAACTAGTAACAGGTCCTTTTTCTTCTTTAACCAAATGAGATGATTTTATGTTAATCACCTCCTTATATGTCAAGCACATTATAAAAGTAAACCTCCTTCCAACTAAAACTTAAACTAGGTTTTAAGGATATAATTTTGTCTGAACTGATAGAGATGAAAGGTTGTTACTTTTCCAGTTTCTAAGTCTAAATAAGCCCCTGAAGATTTCTTCCCCCAGTGTTGCACTCTGTTTTTAATTGTGATCAGCATCGAGAATGGAATCATCTTTAATAACAGCAGAGGATAACACCCCGGACCCAGGCTCTCTCTGTCGACATTATTTATTTATTCCATGCCTTTTTCCAGAAATATCAGCCGTGTGACTGCTGTTCAACTAGTGAGTAGTGTATTTAGAGAGGCCTTGCGTATTTGTCAGTCAGGGATGCACTGGCCATCTGGTACCTGGACATGTTAGAATCTGCTCAGAGAAAAACTGGGCCTACTGTCCCTTCTTTATGCATGTATATAAAAACATAAATACACATACTCATATGTATGTGTATGTGATACCACCTAAAAACTGTTGTACTTTATAAACTAAATTAAATTAGTTGATTTGTTATGAACTTCTTGAATTTTATTTCCTGTTATACCGTTCAAATGGGAAAAAGCCTTCATATTTATTTCTTAAACAAATATGGTGATTATGGCTCCCATTTATTTTCTTTCCTGCTCTCATTCATTTATCATATCTAAATAAAATTTGTACTATAGATTGAAAACTTAAGAATATTTTTTTAAATAAATCTTTAATTCTACTCTCCCCCTCCTCTTTTTTTTAAATTTTTTTATTTTACATGGGCAGACTCCGAGAATTAAAGCCAGTCTGTGGCATGGCAGACGAGAATTCTACCCCTGAGCCATGATTGCACCACCACCCCCCCCCTCCATTTAAAAAAATCTTTCTCTTTAGGAGTTATCCTGTATATTCCCTCCCATTTACTTATTCATCTGATTAATACACATTTATCAAAGAACCAACTTTTGGTTTTATTGATTCTATTGTTCTTTTTTTTGTCCCATTCATCTGTGCTTTAATTTTTGTTATTTCTCCTCTTCTGTTTGCTTTGGGGCTGGTTTGCTGCTCTTTCTCAGGTTCCTCCAGCTGTGCTGTTAAGTCCTCGATTTTTGCTCTTTCTTGTTTTTTAATATAGTCATTTAGGGCAACAGATTTCCCTCTCAGCACAGCCTTTGCCACATCCCATAGTTTTGGTAAGTTGTATTCTCATTTTCATTCATCTCCAGGTAGCTAGTGATCTAGCAATTTCTTCTATGACCCACTGGTTGTTTAAGAGTGTATCATTTAATCTCCATATATTTGTAAAGTTCTCATTCTTTGGTGGCTATTGAGATCCAGCTTCATTCCATCGTGATCAGAGAAAGTACTTTGAATAATTTCATTGTTTTAAAATTTATAAAGACCTGTTTTGTGTCCCAGCATATGATCTGTTCTGGAGAACATTCCATGAGCGCTAGAGAAGAATGTATATCCTTGTGCTTTGGGGTGAATGACCTGTATATGTCTGTTAGGTCTGATTCACTTATCAAGTTATTTATTTTCTCTATTTCCTTGTTGATCTTCTGTCTGGATGTTCTGTCTATACAGGAGAGTGGTGTATTGAAGTCTTCTCCTATTATTGTTGAAACATCTATCACTCTCTTCAGTTTTGCCAATGTCTGTCTTATGTACTTTGGAGTATGTACTCCTTGATGAGGAGCATAAACATTTATGATATTTCTTCTTGGTGAATTGTCCCTTTTATTAATATATAGTGTTCTTCTTTGTCTCTTATAATGTCTTTACATTTAAAGTCTATTTTGTCTGATATTAGTATAGCCACCCCTGCTTTCTTTTGGTTATAACTTGCGTGGAAGTTCTTTTTCCATCCATTCACTTTCAAACTATTTGTATCCTTGGTGTCTCAGATGAGTCTCTAGTAAGCAGCATATAGCTGGATTATGTTTCTTAATCCATTCTGCCAATCTGTATCTTTTAATTGGTAAGTTTACTCCATTAACATTCAAAGTTATAACTGAAAAGGCGTTTCTTGAATCCTCCATCTTATCTTATGGATTTTATTTGTCAGATCTATATATCTTCTCCTTCTTTCTCTTTTTATCCTGTAAATTACCCTTACTGGTATTCTTCAATTCTTTGCTCTCCTCCAGACCTCCCTCTCCTGCCTTTTTTTTCCAATTGACAGAACTCCCTGTAGTATTTCTTGTAGGGCCTGTCTCTTATTGACAAATTCATTCAGGATTTGTTTGTGAAATTTTAATCTCTCCCTCAGTTTTGAAGGACAGTTTAGCTGGGTACAGAATTCTTGGTTAGAAGTCTTTCTCATTTAGGATCTTGAATGTATCATACCACTGCCTTCTCGCCTCCATTGTCACCGATTGAGTAGCCTGAACTCAGTCTTATGTAGTGTCTCATGTGTGTCGTAGACTGTTTTTTTGTTTGTTTGTTTTGTTTTGTTTTTGCCGCTTTCAGGATTTTCTGCTTCTCTTCAACATTTGACAGACTGATTAGTATGTGTTTTGAGGAAGGCCTATTCGGATTTATTCTGTTTGGAGTTTGTTGAGCTTCATTGACTTGTGTATTTATGTCCTTTATAAGGGTTGGGAAGTTTTCCCCCATTATATCCTCAACTAATCCTCTAGCCTTTTCCTCCTCTCATTCTGGGGAACCAGTGATTCTTATATATGTACACTTTGTTTTGTCCATCATTTCCCTGAGATCCAATTCAGATTTTTCCATCTTTTTTGCCATTTGCTATTTTGAGTGTTTGAAATCAGTTGTCTTGTCCTCTAGTTTGTGTATTCTTTCTACTGCCGCTTCAAATCTGCTGTTGTGTGTCTCTAGTATGTTTTTTATTTGGTCTGCAGCATCCTTAATCTCTGTGATATCTACTACTTTTCTAATTATTTCTCTCAAATTCCTCTTTATGCTCTTTACTATCTTCATGATCTCCTTTATGTCATTAGCCATCCCATTTATTTTATTTAGGAGAGTTATATGAACATCTTTATTAGTTATTCCAACATCTGTGTTTCCTCTGGTGTTTTAATTTGGTCATTAGGCAGGGCTATATCTGTCTGCATTGTGATATGCTTAGTGATCTTCTGTTGCTTTCATGCCATGTAAATATCATGATTGGTTTTCTTTGGAGGTTGATTTCCTTCAGTAGTCTGAAGCCTTGGATTTGCAGGCTGGATGTGGAGCAGGATGCAGGGCGTGGGGCGAGATGTAATAGTGTGGTGATGTGCTGTGGCACAGGTTGGGGAAGCTACGCTGTGAGCGTGGGCGCCGGGCGGCAGTGGAGGATGTGGCTATACAGCTGCACTTTTTAGGGGGCAGGGCCCTGGTGTGCACTGATCTAGGGTGTGGGGCCCTTTGTGTGCATGTGCAAAGCTAGGGCAGCATGTTGCTGTTACTTCGGCATGGTCTGGGGGCATATGTGGGCTGGCTGCGCAGGTCAGCACTTTCCCCGACCTGGGGGCTGTGCACATTCGCAGATCTGGGAGTGCCGTAAGCTGATGTACACTTGCGCAGAGCTCAGGGCGAGTGGGGTGGGGCTGCATTACTGTATGGGCTGGAGACGGGTGTAGCTTGAGTATAGAGGTAAGTACCAGCAGCCTTTATGTGCTGGTGGAAGCCTGCTGGGGGCAGGGACTGGGAGGTAGGGCTTGGGAGGGGCGGAGCAAGACTGTGCTTGTGCAGGAGAGGTGGGTTGGGCTGCGGGTTGTGGGGTGGTCCACATGTGAGGGGTTGGCAGGGTGGGGGCACTTGGAATGTGGGGAGGGGGTTGGGTGATGGGGTTCAGGTGCATGGGGTTTGGGGTGGGTTGCAGATTGCTGGGTTGCACTGGTGAGGGTAGTATGTTCAAGGGACATGGTTTGGCTTACTTTCTAGTCCCCTTCTCCCCACCTGTGCCCTCTTGAGGGCTCCAGGCTTCCGCATTAGACTGATTGTACCTGCTGGATGTTCTCTGCTTCTCTGCTTCTCACTTCCTCAGGTTTTGCAACCAGGGCCTCCCTGTGTGGTGCAGAAGACTCTTCCAGGCCACTTACACCCTGGAATTGGCATCTCAGTTGCCCTTCTGTCCCTTCTCTAGCGGTTCCTTGGAGCAGGGGTGAACTGGATCTATCCTATTCCACATCTTCGCAGAGCTCACTGATTAATGTGCATTTATACCTTAACTAAATATGTAATGTCCAGTTGATGCCCCGAAGAAGCTTACAGTTAAAGAATAAAACAGACAAAAAAATCATACTGAAGACAAGTTCTGTAATACAGATAAATGTCTCCACAGAGATGGATCACAGAGGAAGGAGCGCTAAACTCATTGGTTAGGGAGAGGGTAGTTGTTACATCAGAAGGGTGTTTTTTGAAGGAGGCACCAGTTGAGTATATAGCTTGTATGGTTCAAACGAAGATTGCTTAGAAGAAATGGAAATGAGACACAAAAGGTAGTCATGGATCCAGCTATTCCTGTGCCAGGCTGTGGAGTTTGTGTATTTAGTGAACACTGCAGGGAAGGGAGACACAGGACAGCTTGTCAGCAGATGGAGTGACATAGTGGCATTCATTCAGACCTGTGGATGAAGGACTGACTATATTGAAAAGAGAAAAGGGAGACAAGTTAGAAGACTATTTCAGCCAGCCAGGTGAGGGCCCCTGAGAGGAGTATAGAGGCAGTGAGGGTGGAAATCTGAAAGGCAGCACGTATCGCCCGTTTGGATGTGGAAGATGAAGGAAAAGATGCATTTAGGTGAACTCCAAAGTTTCTTGTTTGGCAGCTGGATTGTCCTGAGGAATTCAGTGGGGGAATGATTTACTGATGTTTTCACCCATAAACAGCAGAGTGAAGGTGTTGATGAAAACATGAAAGAAAAGTTAAGACATGGATTGAGGTCTCCAAAATATACCTGAATGGACTTGTATAAGATACGAATGGATAAAATTAAAGATTCAAATTAAATTTTGATGCAATTTTTAAAGAGATAATATCTAAGAATTTTGAACATTTAAGGGACGCCATGATCTTAGGGTATGGAAGAATAAGTAAAAATCAGTCCATGTCTAGACACATAGCAGTGAAATGGTCAGACATCTCAGTCATAAAGGAAATCTCAAAAGTCTGTTTACGAAGTAATTAAGAAATAACAAATGGTCAGCAAAAAGCACATGTTAGAAGGCAATGCAGTAGTGTTTCAGCGGGCTAAGAGAATCCTAGAATCCCTTCTCAGCTAAAGTAAAATTCAATTTATGACTACTTATATATATTTGTAGACATATATTGACTAAAAGTGTACGTCCCACACAAATAAGAACTACTGGTGGATATACTTTTTTTTTCCTTTTTTTTTGCATGGGCAGGCACCGGGAATCGACCCCGGGTCTCTGGCATGGCAGGTGAGAACTCTGCCACTGAGCCACCGTGGCCCACCCTTGTGGATATACTTTTACAGGAAGCAAAATGAACCTAAAAGGAAAAGTGAGCTTAAAACTGGGTTTACAAATCTAGATAGATACCTGAATAGAGCAAGAAATAAAGAGCTCTTGACAGTAACACATGGATTAAAATTCTAGACAATAATGAAAAAAGAACATGGAGGAGATAGGAGCATTCAGTGAGTGTTAACTGCATGCTGAATCCCTGTGCTAGGGAGAAGAATAACTTCAGACTTTAGGAACATTTTAAATCTGGCAGAAATATGTTTTACAAAGACATGGAAAATGGACGTATTTATACACCAATGGGAGTGTTAATTGATTTAACTTTTTGGAAAGCAATTTGGCAATATCTAGTAAAATTGATGAAATGCATACCCTGTAATTTCCAGGCATATATTATTAAGAAATTTAAGCATCATTTGTGATAGTGAATATTGTAAATAAGTTAATTTTCCATTGCCATGAGAAAAGATAAATATGGGTGAACTATACAAAATGAAATACTGTACAGCAATTTAAATGAAAGATCATTCTCAAAAGTTTAATATTAAATGAAAATAATCAAATTTTAGAATGTTAGCATTGGGTTCATTTTGCTTTTAAAAGAGCAAAACATATAGCTATTATTCATTGTACATGTGGTTAAAGCATAAAAACATGAATAGGAAGGATTTACCTTTTCACGGAACTGTGGACGAGAAAATTTAAATAGGAATTTAAAAATGCAAGGGTGTTTCAAATATTTCTGTGATTTTTTTTAATAATCTGAAAGAAATAGCAAAATATTGGGATTTTTTTAATTTTGAGGATAAATATCATATGTATGCTTGAAATCTCTTAGATGGAAATGACTTGAAATAAAAGGAAACCTATAAGTTATTGAACTTAAATTTGTAAGCAAGTTATTTGGAGAGCAAGTACTTGAATATAAGTTAAATGACTCTTCCCATTTTAGCTTTTAGATCAAGAACAGTTGGATGTGAAAGACAAAAGGGAAGAAACAATTTTCAGAACCTGGGGTGGTTAAAGGAGAAAGAGGAATACAAATATTAAAAAATTGATTTGGACCCTGCCATCCTGTTTAATTGGTAGACTAAATTTAGTGGGCACATAAAAAATTATCTATTCTCTTACTAGCCGGTAAACTCGAGTAGATTGTAATGATCTACTGATCTCAGCTTGGCCTCAGGGACAGCAAATGCTGAGTGCAGAGGTGGCTTGACAGTTTTAGTCAAAGAAATCAGGCTAGATGATGTTCAGAATGCCATAATGAAAGCAGTCTGAATTTAGATATGATAGGTTTTAACTAATGGGGAAAAATTTTCATTTTTCTTAATATATTCAAAGAAAACCACATAAAACATTTAACACCTAAACATATGACTTCAAGCACAACACAGTCTACCAGATTGTATTCATTTTTTTTTAACTTTTTATTAATTAAAAAACTTAACAAAAGAACATTAATATATCATTCCATTCTACATATACAATCAGTAATTCTTAATATTATCATATAGTTGCATATTCATCATTTTTTAGAACATTTGCATCGATTTAGAGAAAGAAATAAAAAGACATCAGAAAAAGAAATAAAACAGTAATAGAGAAAAAAAGATTATACAT